>JXCR01135628.1:286634-331459 GCA_002079205.1 Phalaenopsis hybrid cultivar | reverse complement strand
CCCCCTTTTAGAATATTTTGGTTGTGGGAGATAAACTTGATGCACCATACGTTTGTGGCTAATGGTTTGGTGAGTCTGCTGTTTAGGCTCTCCCCTTTTACTGCTATTATGCTATTTTCATCATCTATTATTAAAGTATTTTTTGTTGGTTTAATCTTCCACTTTGTTTTATTTTATGTTATTTGGTCTTATGTAGGCCATTTTATGGTTGCCTAGGGATTATTATGTTTTCCATCTATGCTTTTTGGATGTTCAGGATTTGGCTGCTTTCTTTGGTTAGTTTTCTTTTACTCGCTTTTTGGATTCTTGCATTCACTGCATGCTTCATCGTTGGCTTCCTTGTTGGTTTGCGATTAACTAGACACTTGTATGCTGGGCTGCGTGGATATAGTTTTAATTGGAAACTTAAGTATTCATATACATGAGTACCACATGTTTTCTCTTGCTCTGGATTGGAGGATATCGAAAATTGGAAAACTGCTGATGTCTAGACTTGGATTCACATATGGCTTGGCTATTTCTTCAGCTATATTGGACTGCAGAAGTGCGCGTTTCTTCGCCCCGGTTTATACGACTCACACAGTTTCTTTATTAGATACACATAGTTGGTATACTTTCTTCGCCCTTTTTGCCGGTATACCTGTAAGGTATTTGTTTTATTTTTTCTTCTGGGTGTCTAGTTGTAATGATGGAGACGGAACCCCTATNTATATATATAGTTATTTATTTATTTATTTATTTTTTTATTTATTTATTTGTTCAGGGGGAGAAGGGTCGGCCACCAACGAGTCTTTTTGTCATGTTAATCATAGAGCCGACTCCTTCCCCTCCCCCTCCTCCGGCAACCGGCGATTCTTTTGTGTTCACACCTTGTTACCGAAGACAATTCATTTTCTTCTCATGCTGCCTCCCTTCATCATGCCCTATTTGATAAGATCGTGTGACAAGTTACATATTACTTCAGTGACGAAAATCTTCCCAACAATGTGTTTCTGTCTAAGCGAGAAAAGACAATGATGGGTAAGTTCCAATTTCACTTATCTCATCATTTATAAAGATGAATAAGCTCACCAAGGATCTGCCTCATATGTAAGGGTGTAACAAGCCGAACACGAGAGAGCCAGGCTCAGCTCATGATTGACTTGTTTATATTTCGAGCTCAAAAAGTGTGTTCGTGTTCGGCTCGTTTGCTTAGCGAGGAGAACATTAGCCGTTCATGAACAAAGAGTCATTTTGACAACCCTAATCACGTAGACATAAGATGTTAAAGATTGAGACAAGATTTAAAGTATCATTTGAATCTAATTTAATAATTTTTATTCTGCTTTCTTAATTAATACTTTTAATTGATTATAAACNTCAAATATATATATATATATATATATATATAATTGATTAGTAGTATTTCGAGCCAAAACGAGCCGAACACAACGAACAAATATTTGTTCGTGTTATTCGTGTTCGGCTCTTTAGCTTAGCGAACGAGCCGGACACGAGCTTCTTAACGAGCCGAACAAGAGCTGTTCGCGAACAACAAGCCGTTTTGACAGCCCTACTCATATGGAGGGTGCTCCGAGGATTTCTTCCCTACTTGTTAGCTCTGATGGAAAAAGAGTGAAATGGCTGCATCTACTTCCGATGGCCAAACTCGTGGTTGAAAAGGCACAAACAGTTCTTGTTAAAAATTTACCAAATGATTATTCTGAAGATAACATCCGGGGAATATTTGGGATAGCCGGCCAGTATCTTCTGCCTTTCACTTGAACTTAAATATCATTGAAGGTTTTAGATGGAAAAATAAACAACCTTAACGCTCCACAGCAAATAGCAACTCTCAAGAAGGCAGATTTTGCAAATAGTAGTAAGGTGTCATCTAATTTTTAAATCATATATTGTACCAAAGAACTTACTACAGACTCACTAGAGTGGATATTTTTATTGCATTGTTTTTGTCTTCTGATGTCTAAGGATCNAAGGAGATAGCAAAGCTTACAAAGTAGATAAGTAATTACATATAAAAATGCGATATGCATATAAATCCATCTTATAAAAACATATTTCAAAATCAAATGAGCCCTAATTTCAAATTTAAATTCATGCAAATTTACTCCCACCTCTAACCAAAATAGAAGAAAAATGAAAATAAGTTCCTTTTTTTTTTAATATGGCTTTGGTAAATTTGCAATGGGTGATTAATTTGGATGGAAAAAGGCTTGTAACCTTATAAAGAATAATAATATTATTATTATTAACATATTTAATTACATTACTGGATTGTGCATAAATAGCAGCTACCTTGCGAGGATATTACATTTTGGAATAGAATTTTTTCTATTGGACTTTAATCACAAAATCATAAATTTTGGTATATATATTGTCTTGAAGTAGTGATGCCAAAAAATTATCCAACATGTCAACTTGACCCAAAAACGGGTTGACTTGAAATTTTTTTTTGGTGTGGTTTGAGTTAGGAATTCTAACACATTTAATTTTTTGGGTCCGGTTTAGATTCACATGCCAACACGAAACAAATGCTCTCCCAAAATTGACTTGAAGTTTACCCACTTGCCAACTTAGATTTGACCTGAAAATGACGTAAATTGGTCTCAAACTTTACTTGAATAGTTACTATGTTTTATGCTAAGCGGATTATATGGGTTACGTTCAAGTCGAAAAGTTGAAGATAGATCGGGTTTGAGCTGAACTTTCTGACCCGTTTAATTTTTGTGTCGGATTCGGGTCAAACCATTTTTTAGTTGTCTTAATTTAATGCCAAATTCAAACCTGACCCACAAACCCATTTGACACTCCCATCATGAATTCAAAGCTTTATAACTTAAGCCTAAATATTCAATTTGTTGGCTAAAGTAATCTCAATGGAGGACAATAATTTTAGATGGATAAATAAAATAAGACTTAAAATTAGGGAGCATGTCCATTATTTCCACCCAATTGTGTGTATGTAACACTCCAATTTTACTTTTTATATTTATAGCATCTAAATTTTTTATATCACATGAAAGTGACATTATTTTAACTTTTAAAAAGTTAAATACACCTTTTCAAATGTAAGTAAGGTAATATATTCACAAAATTAAACTATAAGTGTTAGATATGTAAATTTATAAAATTTAAATGATGCTTATGTAAATCTTCCTAAAATTAAAAAAATTTATATATGCTATTCAAATATTTCCTAGCCACAAGTTTCCTGAAGAAATGAAGGCAGATGTACTACTATAAGGAGGCAAAAGCTTGTCAAACATAATGTCACATTGCCAGTGTCGCCAATCAATAATCCAGCGCCAATAATTTTCTCTAATGATGAACATAAAACAATAAATGGGAAATTTACATGCATACCACACAATTCTTTGGTATTTACTTATCTAACATTTAAATTTTGATATTGACCTTTATAACGCTTTGGTACCATGAACCTCCGCATGAAAAAGGTTTATTTCGTAATTAAAAAAAGTTAATAGAAGTGACACTTTTTATGCCACATTATAATCAGAGTGTTATGCATGTAAATATGAAATTTTAAAAAGTGCATATTTTATTTTTTTTTAGTTAAAATAGTAATATATTTGATGTATTATGAAAATTTTAATTGTATGTATTAAAAAAAAGTAAATTTAGGTATATAAATACATAAGAATGAGATAACTTGCTTTTAAATGCCCTATTTTAATAAATATTTATTTTCATTAACATTCAGTCGCGATTCTTTTCGGGTTGATTTTTCATTTTATTATAAAAAATAAAAAATAAATAATAATACATCCACAGTTCATTGGGCTCTAAGAAGCGGTCAAGAAAACTTTTTTTAGAATGAATCATTGGATCCTTATTGTCGGCCCATAACACAAATAGCTCCGAGATTCAGAGCGCCCATGTGAGAGGGAAGCACCATAATTAATAGAAGAGCTGTCAAAATGGTTTATTATTCGTGAATAATTTTTGATATATAGACGAGCCGAATACGAATAAAAATTTGTAGGTTCGTGTTCGACTTATTTTGACTCTAAATAATTAAATTATATATATAATTGATGAGTATTAATTTTAAATAATTTAATTGACTATAAGGCTGCAATGATTTATAATCAATTAAAATTATAACTTAAGAAATTAAAAAAATATCTATGAAATTCTACGGCAGAGTAATTAGGGTTGTCAAAATAGCTTATTGTTTGTGAATAGCTCGTGTTCGACTAGCTAAGCAACCAAGCTGAACAAAAACATATTTTTTTTTGCATTTGATATATAAATAAGTCAACGATATTTTTTAACCAGTCGAATATTTGCCAAACTTGGGCTCGTTCAAACTCATCTCGTTTACACCCTTTTTAATAAAATTAAAATTACTCTTTTTAAATTTTATTTCGTAGTTTAAAAGTTATAAGTTATCGAGTTTTATCGTGTTGAAAAATTTTAAATAATTCATTTTAAATTATTATAATGATGCATTTCTAATTTTTCCCTCAGTTTTAGACTTATGGTTCTAATTTTCAATTTCTTCGATCAAAATCCTAAATCATATTGTTGATGATATCAATTGTAAGACAAGTCATTCTGGGCACACATTTGTGGAAGCAAATAAACAAGGAGCCCCTACTAGATTCATCCATGTCTATTCCTTCTCTTAACCATATACATAGAATGCCTGTGCCGCATGTGAACACCAAATTGCCCTCCGGTGTCTTATTGCGATCAATAAAAATATGGCCATTTATTATACCATATTTTCTTATAGTCCTAATTTTCATCTGTGACTCTCTTATCACTTGTTTCCGTTTATTTGATCTTCGATATTTTAACCCATCAATTTTGTTGAATTTTAGTAATTTAAGTCTTCAAAATGATAGGCTTTATTCATGAATCCACAACATCACATTTGAAATAATATCGGGCAACGAGGCTTAGGACCATCACCTCTCTTCTCCCCAAGACTCCCACCGTATTTATCACTTGACCTAGCCCAAGATTAAGATAGTCTATTTGGTCCATATGAGATTTATGACCTAACTCACAATCAGCAGATGATGTAAATCATAACATTTAATGCATACATAGATATTAAAAGTAAAATCAAAATTTTATAGATCGAGTTCAAGTCAACTAGTTTGACTATGAATAATTTAAGACAAGAAAATATTAGGTTAAGTTTGTGTTGGAAGAACTCTTGAAAAATAACATAAATAAGCCATGAGTATAGCTACCTCATTAAAAAACTCTAGTTAATGCAAGACCAATGCATCTCAAAGCATTTAATGTTTAACATCAATAAAATCTACCCTAAAGTTCAATTGTTAGATTTGTGTAGAGATTTATGCATACTAGCTCACCTATCTACTTAGCTCTTTAAGCCATGTATGTATATTTCATTGTGGAGCATTCTATATAATAATTATTAGCACATAATTAAGGAAGATAGAGTTTACAAGCAACTTCATGCGAGTCTACCTCAAACTTGAAAATTTATAAATCAATATTTAGGATACTTGAGAGCCAACTTTGGAGTAACTTTATGATATTAAAAATATTTTTTAAGCTATAATGTATAATATATTAGTATGTATATATGCACAATATTTTTTACTCCCATTTGTAAATGTGGATTAGAGGCCAAACCAGATGCACAACTTATTATTCAAGTTCTCCACTTCCTAGTGAATACAAAAAATAAATAATCTCTCTTAATCACCTTGAAAAAAAGAAAATCAAGGCTTGCTCATGTTGCATTAGTGTTTTAATATTCCATAGCAACCATAACATTTAGTTTTGAGGAGTTTAAAGAGTGAGTAGAGTGACATGCGCCAATATTTTATGATTCCACCTATTTTTTAACTTGCAATTTACATGTTATTTTTACTGATTTGTCACTGATTTACAATTGAAAAAGTCCTTCACATAGAGGTTATCCGGGTTATATGCATGAATATAAGCATTTTGAAAAAAAGAAAAACCAGCCTAAAGTAGCGAACCGGGCTTGGAAGCGACGTGACCATGATAATTGATCGAGAGCAACAACACGACCCTGCCATGATCCAACATGACCACGTGAAAAATCCAGTGTACCAGCGCAACCACACCAGAGTTGAGGGTGAGCATGCCATTCTATTTAGAAGCCTAATGTGACCATGCTAGTTTTCAGCATGATCACATCAATGAAGTGTGAATTCATTTTGAAAAGAAATTCCCATGCCAAATTCATTGATTTAAATATAAAAATTCTTAGATCTTTGTTCAAAAGGAGAGAGAGATCTGAATTGGCTTGAAGTAGAGAATATGAGGATTTTGAGGGCTTCCTAGATATTTTCTTCCTTCCTGGGGTTCAAATCATTAAGGGCTATGTTTTTCACCTTTTGACTTGTGAGTTTGAGAGTTTATGTTTGAGAGGGAGGTGTGTGTCTCTTGTGGAGAGTACATGCATTTATTGTAATTTTTACTTCTCTTTTGTGTCTTTCAATGAAGATCTGCACGGATTTTTTTCCTGTAGACTTCTCAACAATACGTGACTAAGCTCTTTTTTGTGTCTCTATGATGTAGTAGTGGTTATTATTGCAGTTTTCTGAGATATTTTTTATGTAAAATTTTCCATCCCTTCATGGCTTATGTTGTTGGTTAGCCACCGAATTTCATTTAATCCTCGTCTGGCCAACAAGAATGTTAAGTTTTCCATTAAACTATAACCTCTAACCATTGTGTAGTGGATATGAAAGGGTTAACCACAAAATCCCCAAATGATAGAAATAGTGCATTAGGATTCTACAATCTTTTCTGGAAGAATCATAACATTTCTGCAGAATGCCTTAGGGATTAAAGAAGCCTCAACTTTATGGATTCTAGTCTTTTTTGACCTAGACATATGCATTAAAAGAACATTTTATCCCTGATTGACAACTATCATGTACAAGATATTTAGGAACTTATTGGTCCACAACAATCCCTGAATCATAAAGGCACAAGCCTAATCACTCTTGAAAAACTTTTGAGATTTTCTCCACTTTTTCTATTTTCCAACATCTGCAATATGATCTGCTTTGGTAAGTATTAGGAATTAAACCCCATTTGCTATCACGCCCAACTTGGTTTGCAAGATTGGTAAACCAGAGATTTTTCTGCAAGAACAATTGTTAAACCATTCTTCTTGGGATTGATAAACGACTCTTAAAACACATATTACTTGACATGTAAACTTGCATTGTTGTTGACCTCACTTTTGTGAGGACTCACCCCACCTACTTGCATATGACCCTAGACCAGAGTTGTGCTTTCTTGGGCCACATAAAAGCAAGCCCAAGCCCACAACCCTTGGTTGGGATGACCTGGGGTTTAAACCATGCGAGGAATCTAAGTTGACCATCATGGGCAGGACATGGCCTAGGTCACCCAAATCAACCCAAAACCCTAGAGCCCACCTAAACCATGAAATTCATCTTGGTATTGGTTAATTGGCACCAACGAGTTAACCCCCATAATTTAATTAATTATTTATTTAATTTCCTAACTAAGGGGGTTATGAAATTCCATTTGGGAATAAAATTTAGGCTAAATCTAATCATTAGCATAAGCCAAAAACCCTAAAATCCAACCTACAACCCATGACCCATGAAGCCTTGAGCCCATTCTTAATGGGTTACCCTTAAGTCAGGACCAACCCACCATGACATGTGGATTACACTATAAGACAACCCAAGTCAAATACAACTACTAGAGGACAAAATCACACATTTTACAATGCGGAGGCCACTTGGCATTTTGGTCATGGACCATTTGACCCAACTTTTGATGAGCTAAACCAAGACTTGGGGAGCCAAGACCAGACTAAAAGTAGTCTTAGCCACTCACCAAAAGGCTCCGCAATCATCATGAGCTCATCCCAAGGCCACCTTCTCCACCATTGGCACCACCTTGGCCAAGGTATGGTAAATTGCAAAAGCCTCCCCCCTCACTGCACAAAGCCTCTAGATTTTCTTCATTTATGCCCCGAGGAGCCACCTAAGTGTCTCCATGCCATGCCAAACTCCACATCAAGCTTCCATGGCAATAAAAGGAAGGAACCTAAGAACTTTATGTTCATGCCAAGCTCACTACTTAGCCTTCAAAACCACTAGCTCTCAATAGAGAAAAAACTTGACTTAGGCAATTGATCCCCGCCTTCCCTAGGCATCTTTGCCTCTAGGAAACCCTTATGTTTCTACTAAAAACCAAGACAAATTTTGGTCATGACATAATCTTGCATAAAACTCTAATCTAACTTTCCTATAAGCTTCCTAAGACCTCCCCAAGTTTCCCTCAATCAAAATTAAGGCATTTTATGCTCTAAAACCTATCCCAACACCAACTCAACCCACCATATGGTCTAGCTCATAGCTAGGGCCAATTTATGCTGAATTTGAGATAAGGAGGAGCTTCATGGTGTCAAGGTGATAATATCTACCAAGCTTAATTGAGGTCGAACCTCTTGGGAAATGGTATGAGTCAAAAACTCTAAATGTTGCCTCAGGTATGGTCTTTTGTGATAGAAATGAACAATGTATGGCCACCTAACTATATAGATAGCTTCGTCTTGACTAAATGAACATGTAGGAACAAACCCTGAGCTGTTTGGTTGAGAATCAAGAGAGATCTCAGGGTTTGATCATGGACAGTTCTCGGTTCTTCATCCCATGTGGATGATTAATCGATGTTGTCCATTTCCATGTATTAGAAATGGACAGTGCAAATTAAATTGAATCACCAGACCGCAAGGAGGGATCACCGGATTGCTGGACAACATGACAACCACGTGGAAAGCGTACCAAATTACGGAGCGCCATTTAGACATTCGATGACTCCAAGGTTCGAGTCAGCGTCAACGTGGTTAAGAGGATAATTCAAGATTATTGAAATAATTAAATCTAAAAAACACTTTTAACTTCAAAAATTTATAACTTGGTGTAGAGAAATCATAAAAAAAAATAAAAATACTTTTGAACTTAGTAAAGAGAGGGAAAAATAATAAAGATAAAATTAAAAATAATTAAATTATATTTATTTTTTAATTAAATAAATATTCTAGAGAGTATTTTTATTATTAAAAATTAAATATAAACCCAAGAAATATTAAAATTTTAAGGATTGTTCCCTCCACCCATGGGAAAATTTTCTAACTTTTCCAAGGCATGGACCATCCCTAAATTAAAAATGACTAATTTCCAACCAAATTTATAATTATTTAGAAAAATAATTATAAAAAACCAATAAATGGAAATAAAAAGGGAGATTAATAGAAAAAAATTGGATGATAAAGTTGATTCCCAAAATGTTAATTTCCACCT
Source organism: Phalaenopsis hybrid cultivar (assembly GCA_002079205.1). NCBI lineage: Eukaryota > Viridiplantae > Streptophyta > Magnoliopsida > Asparagales > Orchidaceae > Phalaenopsis > Phalaenopsis hybrid cultivar. Next base: position 322,130 of record JXCR01135628.1, on the reverse strand, counting down.
TTGAAAATTTAAAAAAGAAAAGTAGGAACTTAGGGGTAAAAATATTTAATAAAAAATTTTCACTCTAGCTCATATTGTTTCCAAATTTGGTTTAAGACATTAAACCAATCCTACGACCTTGGTTTTAGTGGATCAATAGCATGGTTACCCCTATTAACCATAAGGTTGCCCTTAATGACCTAGGGTTAGCCCAATTTGAGCTTAAACCTGGTCTCAGCTTAACTTAAATCTAGCCCATTAGGTTCATAATTGGACTTAACCAAATTAAGTTTAAGTCCAAGGCCTAGTCAAGTGTAACTTAAAACCTAACGTTAGACCAAACCTAAAACCTAAGTATAACCAAACTTAGACATAGTCTAACCTTTTAGCTTTTACCCACATTAGACCTAACCTATACCCTAACATAACCAAACTTAGACTTACTGCAACATTTTTGGGTATAACCCACATTAGACCTAACCTATACCCTAACATAACCAAACTTAGACTTATTGCAACATTTTTTGGTATAACCCACATTAGACCTATCTTGAACTCTAACTAAACTTAAACTTAGTTCAAACTTTTAGGTCTAACCCACGTTAGACATAACATTTTCACAAAACATAGTCTTTGTGCAACATTTTGGGTCTAACCCACATTAGGCGTAACCTAAACCCTATTTTTAACTGTTGACCTCACTTTTGGGTGAAGGTTTTGGGACTTTCCTTTAGTAACTAGGATCTAGACTTAGGACTTTTCTAATGACTATCTTATCATCTTAGAAATGGTACCCACATTCTCCTTAGAAATTTCAACCAAATTTTTTTTCTCTATGTCGGTTCTATATGTGATCAATAATCTTTAATACAAAGATTAGATATTATATAAGGGAACCTTGATGAGAATTCCTATAGGACCTATGGACTATTGGAAAGCCTTGCATTATTCTACATTTCTTTGGACTTCAATACATTGTCTCATCATTCATAATCATCATGATCATCATAAACATTGTATTTTCATATCACAATATGAAAATCATTACACCAACGAGGCTGACCAAAATTATTTGACTCAGTTTCCTTTAAAATACCTCACTTGAAAATTTTAATGCTTCAAAATTCTCCAAGACTTCCATTGAATTACAAAATCCACTTTAAATTATTGACTGTAATGTTGGCATACTTCCGGACAACTTTTTGGCACTTCGACACAAAAATAATGAATACTTAAAAAAATGTTTATGGGATCATAAAATCATCCACATTCATCGAAAATGATCACAGACACTGTGGTTTGACTCCAAATTTCTTCTTGAACCACCTAAGTCCTTAAATCAACATTTTGACCAGTTTGACCAAAGTTGGCCAAAATTACCAAAATACCACTAATGGCCCAAAAATTCTCAAATCCTCCAAAATCATTTCAAAGGCCCCTAAAACCAATTCTTGACCATCCATTAGATCCAATTTTACAAAATTCACTCACTTTAACCAAAATCCCCAAATTAAGTTTCATGATCAATCAAATATCTCAATTTCAAATTCAACATTTCTAGATCCAATTTCAAATGAATATAAATCCATTTAATTGACCCATGTTCAATTTCTAAAACGATCGATCGTGAACTAAAAATATGACAAAAGTTAACTTTAACTTATTTTTGACATGACCTTGATAAAAGTTGTTTGAACGACTTAGATGTCGAAACAAACTACACGATTGCATCCGGAACGTCAATTTCACTTAGAGAGGGCGATCATTGCACTACGGTTTTGCATACGGCTTTAAATACATGAATTATAATGTTTTTCTCGATCGCCTAAAAAGGTTTTCCGAACGACTCTGATTGATGAAACAGACTACACCTGTGCGTCCAGAACGTCAATTTTACCTACGAGGAACATTCATATCACCACGACGACATATTCAGACAAAATGCACGGGGAGCATTAAGTAATAATAATAATAATAATAATAATATTATTATTATTATAAAGAATTATCTTTTTTTTAAAAAAACCACGCATGGCTCTCTCTTCCTCTCTCTCCATTATCTCACGTGCATGCTCTCTCTCTCTCTCACGTCTGTCTCTCCCTCCCCCCCTCTCTCTCTCTCAATCTCATGCCTACAGTCAATATACATTAAAAAAATAAAAAAATATAAATTTCTCTCTCCCTCTCTCTCTCATGCCTCCCTCTCCCTTTCTTTCTCTCTCCCTCTCTCACTCCCACACCTGCAGCAGATATAAAAAAACAAAAAATCTCTCTCTCTCACTCCCACTCTTCTTCCTCCTATAAAAACACGCCACCCCCTCTTCTCTACACACAACAACACCCCACACTCTTCCATTCCCTCTTCCATAAGTTTTTAAATAAAAATAAAAAAAATAAACCGAAAGATGCTATAAACTCAGGGGAAAGAGGAAGATTTTTTAAAATTAAAATCAAGTTTTTTAACCAAATCAATATTTTTAAATTAATTTTTTAAATTATGGAGTATTTAAATCATAAAAATTAAAATATAAATGAGAAAAATATGAAAGTTGATAGAGATATTAAATGGTCTTGGGGAAAGCTTCTCTAATTTTTCCAAGTCATCTTAATATCTCTATATTTGTATTTTGATTTTTTAACAAAACATCATATTTTTGTAAATTAAAAATAAAAAAATCATAAAAATTGTAAAACTCTCTCTGATTGAACATTTGGCCATAAACAGAGGTTTAAAGATTTTAAAATCATGTTTAAAATATTTTTTTATAATTAAAACATATTAATTAGGGTTCATGTTTAATTTAGGCTAAGTTTACCTAGCCCAAACTACTAATAAATCCACCTATCCAATTCTCTTTCAGTCCGGTTCAACTTAAATACAGACTCGGTCAGCCAACTCAAGTATTGAGTTAATCACTTATTAAGTTTAATTTTAGTCATTTAGGACTTTAAGCTAGCCAGTCTTCAGCCCACGTCTATTCTGGGTAAACTTAACCTTTAAGTGAGTCCAATTTGAATAATTAAACCATTTTAAACTTGAGATTTAAGTCATCCTATCATTTAACTAAAACTGAACTTCTTCAAGTTTAGGGTTAATCAACATGAACTTTAGTTTAGTTTAACCTACAAATTAGATTCATCATAAACTAAACCTTAATCTTAGGTTAGCCTTAACCTAGATCATTAGGATTAGTGATCCTAACCACTAATTTTAGCCAATCTAAACACTAGGGTTAGTTAACCCTAAACCACTAGGATTGGTTAACCTAAAACTTAGGTTAGTTAACCCTAAACCAATAGGATTAGTTAACCTAAACCTTAGGTTAGTTAAGGTTAGTTAACCTTAAACTAATAAGATTAATTAAACAAAACCTTAGGTTAGTTAACCCTAAACCAATATAATTAGTTAACCTAAACCTTAGGTTATTTAAGGTAAGTTAACCCTTAACTAATAGGGTTAGTTAACCTAAACCTTAGGTCAGTTAAACCTAAACCAATAGGATTAGTTAACCTAAGCCTTAGGTTAGTTAACTCTAAACTAATAGGATTAGTTAACATAAACCTTATGTTAGTTAACCGTAAATGAATAGGATTAATTAACTTATGCCTTAGGTTAGTTAACCCTAAATCAATACGATTAGGCAAGCCTAAACCTTAAGTTACTTAACCCTGAACCAATAGCATTAGTTAACCTAAATTTACATTAGTTAACCCTAAACCAATAAGATTAGTTAACCAAAACCTTTGGATAGTTAAACCTAAACCAACAGGATTAGTTAACCAAAACCTTAGGTTAATTAACTTTAATTCATAGGATTAGGCAAGCCTAAAACTTAGGTTAGTTAACCCTAAACCAATAGGATTAGTTAACCAAAACCTTAGGTTAGTTAACTCTAATCCATGGGATTAAATAAGCATAAACCTCAGGTTAGTTAACCCTAAACCAATATGATTAATTAACACCTAATCTTTAGGTTAGTTAACCGTAGGATTAATTAACATAAACCTTAGGTTAGTTAATCATAAACCAAAAGGATTAGTTAACCTAAACCTTAGGTTAGTTAACTCTAATTCATAGGATTGGACAAGCCTAAACCTTAGGTTAGTTAATCCTAAACCAATATAATTAGTTAACCTAAACCTTAAGATAGTTAACCATAAACAAACAGGATTAGTAACCTAAACCTTAGTTTAGTTAACCTTAAATCAATAGGATTAGTTAACCTAAATTTTAGGTTAGTTAACCTAATCTATCCCTAATCTTTAGGTAAACAAACCTGAATCATAGCTTAGCCTTAAGCTAAACCTACCCTAAACCTTAGGTTAGATCCTTTCCTATAGATTAAACATAGGAGAACCTTTAGGTATAACCTTAAAACTAAGTTAAAACTAAACCCCTCAACTTAAACATCAATTAAGAAATAAAATAAAACACATCGGGATGGGTAAAATTTACATAAAACATATTAAAACTTAAACTTAAAACAAACCAAACACAATAAGGCTTTAAAGAATGGCTTTGTAGGTCAAGTCAGCTTCTAAGTTGTCAACTTCACATAAACAATAACAAGTGAACAAAAATAACTAAAATAAACACTTAAAATCCGACAACAAGATGTAAGCAACCTAAAACATTTCAACCTTATCGATAAAGTAACTCAAGGACCAATTAAATATTAATCACAAAGATCACGTAAGGAAACTTTAACCCTTTTTTTTCTAGTTTATGAATATTTCTTGGACGATGCATTTTGTGGATGTTTGGCTAGAATCTTCCGGTCTGGGCGGGCAACCACCTTTTGGACTAAGTAAACTATGGGACCAAGCAATCCGAGAAGACGGAGCCAGGGTCAACTTGACCGGGTTTCCACTTAAATAATTAAAATTTACTAAAAATTTGATAAAATATTGTTTCTTTATTCACTCTACTTATTTCTTTTTGCATCTCAATGCATGCTTTTACTATTTTTATCAAACATAGAATGCATGTGTTAAGGACAAATAATGAAGGGATAAAAGTTGCTTAGATCAGGGAGAACCTAGAAATCATAACACTATGGAATTACTTAGCTTAAGTCAACTTAGCCTTGGCCTATGTTTAAACTATACCTCCACTACTCTTTAATTATTTCACGGTAAAATTATCAAATAAAATAAAACTTTAATAATAAGATCGGAGGACCCGATGACTTGAAGACACATCAACAAGGAACTTGGAACAAACCTCATGAGTAGCTCATTCAAGATCTTTCTTTAGTTTAAATAACAATCTTTAGGATTCTGATGTTGTATTTTATGACATAAAACCTCTCATTTTGTTAGGTTCCTGCATAGTCCTGATAAGCAGCATATCCTAAATTATTTTAGAATTCTGAGGTAGTCACTCGACGTAAAAACTGCTATCTTTCTAGGTTTTTTGTGTTGACCATCATTACACAAATCTAAGCCTTAATTAATAAAACTGGCAAAAGTTAACTTAAATTAATACTATCTTAAATTGAGCCAAACATTAGGATAGTTTAGGGGATTACCAAGAACCTACCCTGGATCTTTAATCTCCACTACTTTTCTTCCTTTGATTGTTAAAATAAAATCTTTCACATTTGAACCAATCCCTATTGAAAATTTCACAATCATATTCGTTGAAAACCCTTCCTTTTGAATTCATGAAAACAAAAGATTCCTGATTTTTATTGAGAGTTTTCTTAAGTGAGCATTTTGCTTAAGATGTAATTAACATAGGGGCTTGCCCTTATAAGAAACTTAAAAGAACCCAGACTTAAAATAAACCTTATTTGACTCCCATATGTTCTTCAAAATTTTACATTTTTAAATTAATATTAAAAAAATTTATAATCTAGCTTTTTATCTTTAGGTTCAGACCATCTCCATGCACATAATAGCCATTGAAAGACTTTTAAACATTTATTTTGTGGGGCATTTCCTTCATCTCTTAGATTATTATTTATTAACCTGCACTTATTTGATCAAGTCATGCATCAAATTAAATTAAAATTAATAGAGCACTAACCTTCAGACATAAGAAGAAATAGCTATATGCCTACCCATTTACATCCTGATACATGTAAGGCATAGCAGATGTATTTGTATTGGTGCCACTCCTAGGCATTTTTATGCATAATACAAAAATATAGTGGTTGGCATATGTACAATACTTTTAAGCACCATAATAGCATAAAAATATAAATAAAATTGTAGCAATTTAATCTAGTTTAATATAATTTTAACCTAATATTATATAATTATTAATCAAATAAAAAAATGACGGAGTTCTTAACACCATATTACCTAGTTCATGGTGGAAAAAAAAGAATGGCATCAACATAATATCCTAAACATTACTCTCTTTCACCTCTTACACTATGCCATAACACATTCTTTAATTGGAATCTATATTTTAAATCAAATAATATAAACATTTTAATCGTGAAATTGAATATGGATGATGCAAATGTTACAAAATGAAAGAAATTTATTCATTAAAAAGTTGGAATTATAGTCTTATTTTTACTATTTCTTATATAAATAAATATCATCTAGACTTATTCCAACTATTTAATATTGACTACCTCTACTAAAAGTAGTAGAAAAATACTAGAAAAGATAAGCATAGGGTTTTAAATAGTTATAATTAATTTGAAATGAAAATAGAAGTGCATGAGGCAACTAAGAAAAAATGTCATAAGATGAGTCAAAGATCCAAATAGAATTATAACATATTTCATCAAATATGGATGGTATTAGTCTCACCAAAGTTGTTAGATTTATATCTTTTCTCAACTTTACCAATTTTCTTTATTTTTAAGACATATTATTATTTTCATTTTCATTCTTTTATTTGTACTTATCTTGTTGACTTAATTTAGTTTGTTTATTTTCATCTCATAAATGCAAATGTGGTAGTTTACATAATTTAGTGTAATATTAGGGATTTAATTAAAAAGTGAAAAAAAATGGAATTAAATTTATAAATCAATGTTATGCATTTGTTCCTATTGCCTTATATTATTTCATAATTTTTTTCTTAAATTCTATCCATATTAACTATATTAAGGTAAGCACNATATATATACATATATATATATATATATATATATATATATATATATATAATATTACTCATACACATATATGTTAATTGAACATGTATTTCTCTCATAATCATTAAATATTTGAATTCTAGTCTTAAAATATTAATTATTTATTATTTAGTTATTTAGTTATTTAGTTATTTGATTATTTTATTAAGTTACATTGATTTTTTTAATTGGCTTAAAATCTTTGCAAGCCTTATTAAAATTTGTAAGGGTTTACTCTTCTATTGATTTAATTAAATATTTAAAATTTTAATTAATGTTTTCATTATGTTTTTTATAACTTCATTAGATTTTAAATGATTTGTTTGAATGACTGAAGGTTTCAATTTCATTATTTATAACTTAAATGATGAATGGTTTCAATGTAATTATTAAAAACTTAAATGATAAACTATTAGATTATCTAAGTAAATTTATTGTTAAATTAAATTGTTATGGTGTGATTAATTTTTTTGAAGTTTTATTCAAATAATTCATAAGTTAAATAGGAGATTATTAATTTAATAAATTCATTATTGACTTTTATGATGTTGTTAATTAATCGCTAAATTAATTAGGTTGATTTAAGGATGATAAAGTTAATTAAATCTTTGTTTAAGTAAAATTTGTGAGTTAATGAGGTAATTAAAGTTTTTAAATTTTCTTTAGGACTCATTGAGTGTAATTAGAGGGATTTAAAAGTTGATTAAGTGAAAAATCCTAAGGGGAGTCTCGGTTTTAGCATTTTCATGAGATAATGGTTTCAATTTACAAAATTAAAGGAGAATCACATATAATCAACATAAAAAAAAATCATATAAAAATGTAAAGCTCCTATGAATTTTATGAAGATAAACTAACATTTACACCAAACATAAAGAAAATTCAAAGAATTTAATATAGAACATGCTTTTCCTTTGTTGGTTTTGGCCTATATGGCATGGAAACATGTCCAAATACTTGAAGTGACACCACATAGACATGAAGCAATACAATTAACATAAAGGTCCCATAATTTGACATAGAAGTTGTACCATAAGCAAATCAAAACACTTCATTATAAAAGCCCTAAAATTTTTCCTGGAAGATACATAATGTGGCTCGATTTTTGAATTTAAAGAGGATAGACAAACAATTAATAGGATAGCACTTGAAATAATGAAGGCTCCATGAATTTTTTAGATAAAATGTAACACTTATGTTATAGAACAAATAAATAAGTAAAACCCTAAATTTTTATCATGAAAGACATGTAGAATAGACATACAACATGACCATAATTGAAGCATTATGAGTAAAATGGAAAATTTTGAAAGATTTGTAAGAAACATAGAGGAATTTTAAAATTACTTGCTGGATTGAGATATTAACAAAGAAATTGTAAGGATTTATGTATATTTTTTAACACAAATGAGTAACATGCATAGATCTCATGGTGGATTTGAAATTCATACCCTAACATAAAAATTACATGGTTTTAGTTTGAAAATTGGATAAAATAAATGATTAAAAAATTCATACCATGGTTTTAATTTTGATTTCTTTTACTTAATGATACTCCTTTCCTTGTCATTTGTCCTTTTCTCACAAAATGGAAGAGAGATTAAATGGATAAGGGCTCTCAGTTTTTTTTTTTTTTTTTTTTTTTTTTTGGAGAGGAGAANTTTTTTTTTTTTTTTTTTTTTTTGCTTTGGAGAGGAGAATTAATGGTTAGATTTTTTTGGTGTTTTAAGGGAGATTTTGAGAGGGGAAGGAGAGAAGAATGAATTAAGATGGAATGTGATGGGTTTGGAGGACATTTTGGCTAAGCAATGTGCAGTGGGGTGGTTACTTTGGGGGAGGAAAGGGTTAAGGGGACTGGAAAGTTAAGATTGAGTGATGAGTTGGAGATTTGAAATGGGTGCTTAAGATTGATGATGATGTGGAGGGGGGAAGGTCGAAGGAGGTGTGGAACAATGGGAAGAGAGGCAATGGATTAATGAAGTGGTGCCTAAGATGAATATGAATGAAGGAATAGGATTAACAGGGCATGATTGTAATTTTGGCAAAGTGGAGGCGTATTTTCATAAATTTACAAAGGTAGTTATGGTAGTTATCAAATAATCAAAATTCATATCATTTAAAAAGAGTGCAAACAAAGGAATATAATGGTACAAATCATATAAAAAAAAGGAGTTCTCTAGCTAAAGATGTAAGCATTCTAAGTGGCTAAATGATTGGAGATGTTGTTACAAGATGGTTGGGAGTTGGTTTTAGCCAAAAATTGACTTGGACTTATTTAATAAATAAAATATGTTGAATTAAATGGTTCATGTGGTTTTGTCTAATTCAAGCACAAGAAAAAGATAAGATCAGTCAAAGCGGGCTGAAACTCGCAAGAGAGAAAATAGTGATTTTTGAGAAAAATGTTGTTCAGTTCTATTTTTTTCAAATAGTGTATTTTTAAATTTATAATAATATTTTTTGAACTCCGGGGGTGATATGATGTCATTTTAAGTAAGTTTGCGTCAATTCATCATTTTATTATCAATGTTATCATTTTTTTGTCTCCTGATTATTGTTAAGTCAGAAGATACCCAAAAGGAGTCAAACTTAAGCATAAAGGGACTCATGTAAAATTTTTTAATCATACAGATGTAATGATGAAATTTGTTTTAAAAAATAATGACCATTTTCTTGCATTAGAACTCTATGTGCACAATCTTACATATAACTGATGTGACCACCAAATTGGTTTGCAAAATTTTCATATATAAATATGAAGATCATGCAACCAACATAAATTAATTTTAATCACTAGATTGAAATATGAAAGAAAATGATAATTTTGGGGTTTACAAAAACATGCATGAAAACTTTACTTGAACAGTTTTATCCAAAAAAAATTATTTCAAACGATCACCGAGCTTATTTGCATTGTATTTATAAGTGATAATAATCCATATGCATTTTTCAAAGTGAAGTTTTGAGTTTTGCAATAGCCTCAAGTGAGAAAATAAAAATCCTAGGGTTTCGTAAATTAAAACTAAATTTAGGTTTATCTTTGAGTTTGGTTAAAATTGAGTGTGGTTTGAAGATTATTTTAATTTTATTTATTCTCATTAAGTTAAAAATTCAATTTCTTAAGTTAGTGTTTGCTCAAGACCAAGCTCAAGTGAAGTCCAACAAGCTTAAGCCCAAGGTAATACAGTTGACTAAACTGAGGTCAACATTATTAATGCCAATAAAGTAGCAGGTCATAATGGTTTCACATGATATGCATTTTAACTTGAAGCCTGGGATATCATTAAACCTCAAGTAATCACAGCCATTCAAAGTTTTTTTGTGGTGCCCTTCCCCACAAGTAATTCAGAATCTTTGTTATAGAATTGCTTCCCAAGGAATATTTCAAAGTACATATGGGAAAATTTTAGGCCAATCAGTCTAACAATAGTTGTTTCCAAGGTTATATATATAATCATAGTAAAGACACTGCATCCAATCCTAGATGACATCATCAACCCACAACAAAGTGTTTTCACTACCGATAGAAACATCACTGATAATGTACTTATCACCCAAAGTTGCTCTCATGGTTGGAAACCCCTTGCAGAGATGGAAATGTCATATTAAAGCTTGACATAAAAAATATTATGATAGTATTTACTGGAAATTAACTATAGTTGTGCTTAAAGCCATGGGTTCACTAAGGAGCTTTGTGATCTCATTATGATGCTACTTGACAATAACCTCTACTCCATTCTAAGTAATTGTCCAAATTATGGACAATTCAAATCTAGTAGGGGTCTGAAACAAAGTGACTATCTTTCCCCAATACTTTTTTCTTAGATATTGATTACTTATCCAAAATGCTCAATCAATATTATAACACTCACTCTAATGCTAGATTTAAAGCTAGAGTGAATGATTTTGTGTCCCACCTAGCATATGGTGATGGTGTTATTATTTTCTACAAAATGAGTACATTTATTATAAAAAAAAACTCCTTAGAATACTTACAGTTTGAAAGGATGTCAGGTACAAATTTTAATAAAAGAATATGTGAGTTTCACCTCAGTAAAGGAATTCTAATGAAAAGCAAAACACTGATTTCAAAGTAAGTAATTTCCCCTTAAAGTATCTAGGCTTCAAACTAAAAATTGTGAAGAACATAAATCTGATGTTTAGTGACATGCTATGTATAATTCAGTAAAGAAATTAGAGTTGGGAGGACTCTTTTTTATCACATTATGGAAGACTCACTCTTCCTAAAAATTTTTAACAACCATATATTTATACATTCTTCATGTTGTTAATATGACATCTAACAAGTAATCAAAATTGGAAAGAATTTTCAATAAATTTATTTGGGTTGGGCATAACCAAAGAATCCATTGGACTTTTTTGAGTAGGCAATACAAAACTAAGAAGTTGTATGGTTTGTGTTTCAAAGCATTTATGCAATCTTTGGAAATAAACTACAACAAAAATTTGGATAAAAATAAGATCAAATAAGAGACTTTGGGCCAAATTCATGAACTTCAAGTATTTCCAACATTCACTTACATTGCTAATTAATGCTAATTTAGGAGAATCTTTGGTGTGGAAAGAAATGTTGAAAATTAAACAAAAAGTTGTGGATTTGATTACCTGGGAACTTAGGGATGAACGTATTGGATTTTGGTTAGATGATTGCACTTTAATTGGACCTCTAAAGGGGCACTCAAGAAATGATAATTCTGATAATTTGAAAGTGTGTAATCTATGGTATTATGAGAAATGGAATGAGTACAAAGTGCGGGGCCTTTTATCTAAAAACAAGTGAGTTATATTACTTCTATATCTTTTGACAAAACTACGACTAACAAGTTGCACAATAAACAGCAGGCACACCCCAATTTGACTAAAAAACTTAATGGGAACCAAATTCAGGGACAAGGTGACAGCTTATGGAACAATTTTTTGCAACGTTATCAATGTTTCTTGCTTGGAGATTTCAGTTCAAACTTCTACCAGTGGATAAGATTCTGAAGCTCAAAGGACTGAGAATCCCATCCATTAGTCTACTATGTAGGTAAGAGGAGGAATAAATCTTACATATTTTTTTCCTGTGCAGGTTCTCTATCACTGTTTTGGAGGAACTTATGCCAACTTTAATATTTTTCTGCCAAGCGATGGTTATACCACTAAGCAAAATTGTTTGGAATGCTGGCAATGGAAGAACAATCCAAGACATCTCCAAAGTTTAATTCTTGTAATTTGCTATTGGTTTTAATGGCTGGAGAGGAACAATAGGAAGCACCAAGAGGATCTAAATTTAGTTTACAGAATCATAATTATCAAATCATTCATACACAGAACCCTTAGATATTGGATATGGAGATTTTTCTACTTTCTCAGGATTTCTCTGTTAGGCAAACACTGCATCCAATTATTTTCAGATGGGAGAAACTTGAATTGTCTCTTATGAATGTTCATGTGGATGGAAATTGTAAACTGACTAGTGTTTGGGTGGGAGAAATATTCGGAGATGCTAATGGGAAATGTTTATTTACCTTTTTCGAACCTTACCTCCTTTTATCACCATTGTATGTTGAATTCGCTGCTGTACTTTGTATATTGATGTTGGCAAGGAGATTGAAGANTTTGACAGCCCTACTCATATGGAGGGTGCTCCGAGGATTTCTTCCCTACTTGTTAGCTCTGATGGAAAAAGAATGAAATGGCTGCATCTACTTCCGATGGCCAAACTCGTGGATGAAAAGGCACGAACACTTCTTGTTAAAAATTTACCAAATGATTATTCTGAAGATAACATCCGGGGAATATCTGGGATAGCCGGCCAGTATCTTCTGCCTTTCACTTGAACTTAAATATCATTGAAGGGCTTAGATGGAAAAATAAACAACGTTAACGCTCCACAGCAAATAGCAACTCTCAAGAAGGCAGATTTTGCAAATAGTAATAAGGTGTCATCTAATTTTTAAATCATCTATTGTACCAAAGAGCTTGCTACAGACTCACTAGAGCGGATATTTTTATTGCATTGTTTTTGTCTTCTGATGTCTAAGGATANAAAGAGATAGCAAAGCTTACAAAGTAGATAAGTAATTACATATAAAAATGCGATATGCATATAAATCCATCTAATAAAAACATATTTAAAAATCAAATGAGCCCTAATTTCAAATTTAAATTCATGCTAATTTACTCATACTTCTAACCAAAATAGAAGAAAAATGAAAATAAGTTTCTTTTTTTTTAGTACGGCTTTGGTAAATTTGCAATGGGTGATTAATTTGGATGGAAAAAGGCTTGTAACCTTATAAAGATTAATAATAATGTTATTATTAACATATTTAATCACATTACTGGATTATGCATAAATAACAGCTACCTTGCGAGGATATTACATTTTCGAATAGAATTTTTTCTATTGGACTTTAATCACAAAATCATAAATTTTGGTATATATATTGGCTTGAAGTAGTGATGCCAAAAATTTATCCAACATGTCAACTTGACCCAAAAACTAGTTGACTTGAAAATTTTTTTGGTGTGGTTTGAGTTAGGAGTTCTAACACATTTAATTTTTTGGGTCAGGTTTAGATTCACACGCCAACACGAAACATACCCTCTAACCCAAAATTGACTTAAAGTTGACCCACTTGCCAACTTAGATTTGCCCTGAAATTGACGTAAGTTGGTCTCGAACTTAACTTGAATAGTTACTATGTTTTATGCTAAACGGATTATATGGGTTACGTTCAAGTCGAAAAGTTGAAGATAGATCGGGTTTGAGTTGAACTTTCTGACCAGTTTAATTTTTGTGTCGGATTCGGGTCAAACCATTTTTTAGTTGTCTTAATTTAATGTCAAATTCAAACCTGACCCACAAACCCATTTGACACTCCTATCATGAATTCAAAGCTTTATAACTGAAGCCTAAATATTCAATTTGTTGGCTAAAGTAATCTCAATGAAGGACAATAATTTTAGATGGATAAATAAAATAAGACCTAAAATTAGGGAGCATGACCATTATTTCCACCCAATTGTGTGTGTGTGTAACACCCCAATTTTACTTTTTATATTTATAGCATCTAAATTTTTTATATCAAGTAACGTTATTTTAACTTTTAAAAAGTTAAGGTAATATATGTACAAAATTAAACTATAGTTGTTAGATATGTAAATTAAAAAATTTAAATGATACATACGTAAATCTTCCTAAAATTTAAAAAGTTATATTTGCTATTCAAATATTTCCTAGCCACAAGTTTCCTGAAGAAATGAACGCAGATGTACCATAAGGAGGTAAAAGCTTTCAATATTTCCTAGCCACAAGTTTCCTGAAGAAATGAAGGCAGATGTACTACTATAAGGAGGCAAAAGCTTCTCAAACGTAATGTCACATTGCCGGTGTCGTCAATCAAGAATCCAGCGTCAATAATTTTCTCTAATGATGAACATAAAACAATAAATGGGAAATTTACATGCATACCACACAATTCTTTGGTATTTACTTATCTAACATCTAAATTTTGATATTTGCCTTTATAACGCTTTGGTGCCATGAACCTCCGCATGAAAAAGGTTTATTTCGTAATTAAAAAAAGTTAATAGAAGTGACACTTTTTATGCCACATTATAAATCAGAGTGATATGCATGTAAATATGAAATTTTAAAAAATCGCATATTTTATATTTTTTTGAGTTAAAATAGTAATATTTTTGAGGTATTATGAAAATTTTAATTGTATGTATTAAAAAAAAAGTAAATTTAGGTATATAAATACATAAGAATGAGATAACTTGCTTTTGAATGCCCTTTTTTAATTAATATTTATTTTCATTAACATTCAGTCGCGATTCTTTTCGGATTGATTTTTCATTTTATTATAAAAAATAAAAAATAAATAATAATACATTTCACATTTCATTGGGCTCTAAGAAGCTGTCCAGAAAACCTTTTTAGAATGAATCATTGGATCCTTATTGTCGGCCCATAACACAAATAGCTCCGAGATTCAGAGCGCCCATGTGAGAGGGAAGCACCATAATTACTAAAAGGAGCTGTCAAAATGGTTTATTATTCATGAATAATTTTTGATATATGAATGAGCCGAATAAAAATAAAAATTTATAGATTCGTGTTCAACTTATTTTGACTCCAAATAATTAAATTATATATATAATTGATGAGTATTAGTTTTAAATAATTTAATTGATTATATGGCTACAAAGATTTATAATCAATTAAAATTATTACTTGAGAAGTTAAAAATATATATATATATATGAAATTCTTTGGCAGAGTAAGTAGGGTTGTCAAAATAGTTTGTTATTTGTGAA
Source organism: Phalaenopsis hybrid cultivar (assembly GCA_002079205.1). NCBI lineage: Eukaryota > Viridiplantae > Streptophyta > Magnoliopsida > Asparagales > Orchidaceae > Phalaenopsis > Phalaenopsis hybrid cultivar. The sequence continues at coordinate 306,720 of JXCR01135628.1, read as the reverse complement.
TAGCTCGTGTTCGACTAGCTAAGCAACCAAGCTGAACAAGAACATGTTTTTTTGCGTTCGATATATAAATGAGTCAACGATATTTTTTAACGAGCCGAATATTTGCCAAACTAGGGCTCGTTCAAACTCATATCATATACACCCCTTTTAATAAATTTAAAATTACTCTTTTTAAATTTTTTTTTTGTAGTATAAAAATTATAAGTTATCAAATTTGATCATGTTGAAAATTTTTAAATAATTCATTTTAAATTAATATAATGATGAATTTCTAATTTTTCCCTCAGTTTTAGACCTATGGTTCTAATTTTCAATTTCTTCGATCAAAATCCTAAATCATAATGTTGATGATATGAATTTTAAGCCAAATCATTCTAAGCACACATTTGGTGGAAGCAAATAAACAAGGTGCCCCTACTAGATTCATCCATGTCTATTCCTTTTCTTAACCATATACATAGAATGCCTGTGCCGCATGTGAACACCAAATTGCCCTCCGGTATAAAATTATGGCCATTTATTATACCATATTTTCTTATAGTCCTAATTTTCATCTGTGACTGTCTTATTATTAGCTTTCGTTTATTTGATCTTCGGTATTTTAACCCATCAATTTTGTTGAATTTTAGTAATTTAAGTCTTCAAAATGATAGGCTTTATTCATGAATCGACAACATCACCTTTCAAATAATATCTGGCAACGAGGCTTATGACCTCTCTTCTCCCCAAGACTCTCACCGTATTTATCACTTGACCTAGCCCAAGATTGAGATAGTCTATTCGGTCTATATGAAATTTATGACCTAACTCACAATCAACAGATGATGTAAATCATAACATTTAATGCATACATAGATATTAAAAGTACAATCAAAATTTTATAGATCGAGTTCAAGTCAACTTGTTTGGCTAGGGGTAATTTAAAACATGAAAATATTAGGTTAAGTTTGTGTCGGAAGGACACTTGAATAATAACATAAATAAGCCATGACTATAACTACCTCATTAAAAAACTCTAATTAATGCAAGACTAATGCATGTCAAAGCATTTAATGTTTAACATCAATAAAATCTACCCTAANAATTATATATATAATTGATGAGTATTAGTTTTAAATAATTTAATTGACTATAAGACTACAATGATTTATAATCAATTAAAATTATTAATTAAGAAGTTAAAAAATATATATATATGAAATTCTACACTAGAGTAATTAGGTTTGTCAAAATAGCATGTTGTTTGTGAATAGCTCGTGTTCGACTAGCTAAGCAACCAAGCTGAGCAAGAACATATTTTTTTTGCATTTGATATATAAATGAATCAACGATACTTTTTAACCAGTCGAATATTTGCCAAACTTGGGCTCGTTCAAACTCATCTCGTTTACACCCCTTTTAATAAAATTAAAATTACCCTTTTTAAATTTTATTTCGTAGTGTAAAAATTATAAGTTATCGAATGTTATCGTGTTGAAAAGTTTTAAATAATTCATTTTAAATTATTATAATGATGCATTTCTAATTTTTCCCTCAGTTTTAGACTTATGATTCTAATTTTCAATTTCTTCGATCAAAATCCTAAATCATATTGTTGATGATATGAATTTTAAGACAAGTCATTCTGGGCACACATTTGGTGGAAGCAAATAAACAAGGTGCCCCTACTAGATTCATCCATGTCTATTCCTTCTCTTAACCATATACATAGAATGCCTGTGCCGCATGTGAACACCAAATTGCCCTCCGGTGTCTTATTGCGATCAATAAAAATATGGCCATTTATTATACCATATTTTCTTATTGTCCTCATTTTCATCTGTGACTCTCTTATTACTTGTTTTCGTTTATTTGATCTTCGATATTTTAACCCATCAATTTTGTTGAATTTTAGTAATTTAAGTCTTCAAAATGATAGGCTTTATTCATGAATCGACAACATCACATTTGAAATAATATCGGCAAAGAGGCTTAGGACCATCACCTCTCTTCTCGCCAAGAGTCTGACCGTATTTATCACTTGACGTAGCCCAAGATTGAGATAGTCTATTTATGACCTAACTCACAATCAACAAATCATGTAAATCATAACATTTAATGCATACATAGATATTAAAAGTACAATCAAAATTTTAAGGGCTTCCTAGATATTTTCTTCCTTCCCGGGGTTGAAATCATTAAGGGCTATGTTTTTCACCTTTTGTCTTTTGAGTTTGAGAGTTTATGTTTGAGAGGGAGGTGTGTGCCTCTTGTGGAGAGTAAATGCATTTATTGTAATTTTTACTTCTCTTTTGTGTCTTTGAATGAAGATCTACATGGATTTTTTGTCTGTAGACTTCTCAACGATACGTGACTAAGCTCTTTTTTGTGTCTTTATGATGTAGGAGTAGTGGTTATTATTGCAGTTTTCTGAGATATTTTTTATGTAACATTTTCCATCCCTTCATGGCTTATATTGTTGGTTAGCCTCTAAATTTCATTTAATCTTAGTCTGGCCGACAAGAATGTTAAAATTTTCCATTAAACTATAACCTCTAACCTTTGTGTAGTGGATATGAAAGGGTTAACCACAAAATCCCCCAAAGGATAGGAATATTGCAGCAGGATTCTACAATCTTTTCTAGAAGAATCATAACATTTTTGCAGAATGTCTTAGGGATTAAAGAAGCCTAAACTTTATAAATTCTAGTCTTTGTTTGACCTAGACATATGAATTAGAATAACTTTTTTATCCCCGATTGACAACTATCATGTACGAGATATTTAGGAACTTAATGGTCCACCACAATCCCTGAATCATAGAGGCACAAGCCTCATCACTCTTGAAGAACTTTTGAGATTTTCTCCACTTTTTCTATTTTCCAACATCTGCAATATGATCTGCTTTTGTTAAGTATAAGGAATTAAACCTCATTTGCTGTCACGCCCAGCTTGGTTTGCAAGATTGGTAAACTAGAGATTTTTCTGCAAGAATAATGGTTAAACCATTCTTCTTGGGATTGATACGCAGACTCTTAAAACACATATTACTTGACATGTAAATTTGCATTGTTATTGACCTCACTTTTGTGATGACTCACCCCACCTACTTGCATATGACCCTAAACCAGAGTTGTGCTTTCTTGGGCCTCATCAAAGCAAGTCCAAGCCTACAACCTTTGGTTGGGATGACTTGGGGTTTAAACCATGCAAGGAAACTAAGTTGACCATCATGGGCAAGACATGGCCTAGGTCACTCAAATCAACCCAAACCCTAGGGCCCACCTAAACCATGAAATTCATCTTGGTATTGGTTAATTGGCACCAACGGGTTAACCCCCATAATTTAATTAATTATTTATTTAATTTACTAACTAAGGGGGTTATGACATTTCATTTGGGACTAAAATTTGGGCTAAATCTAATCATTAGCCCAAGCCAAAAACTCTAAAATCCAACCTACAACCCATGACCCATGAAGCCTTAAGCCCATTCTTAATGGGTTACCCATGACTCAGGACCAACCCACCATGGCATATGGATTACACTATAAGACAACCCAAGTCAAATACAGCTACTAGAGGACAAAATCACACATTTTACAATGGGGAGGCCACTTGGCATTTTGGTCATGGACCATTTGACCCAACTTTTGATGAGCCAAACCAAGACTTGGGGAGCCAAGACCAGACTAAAAGTAGTCTTAGCCACTCACCAAAAGGCTCCCCAATCACCATGAGCTCATCTCAATGCCTTCTTCTCCACCATTGGCACCACCTTGGCCAAGGTATGGTAAATTGAAAAAGCGCCCCCCCTCCACTGCACAAAGCCTCTACATTTTCTTCATTTATGCCCCGAGGAGCCACCTAAGTGTCTCCATGCCATGCCAAACTCCACATCAAGATTCCATGGCTATAAAAGGAAGGAACCTGAGAACTTTATGTGCACACCAAGCTCACTACTTAGCCTCCAAAACCACTAGCTCTCAACAGAGAAAACACTTGACCTAGGCAATTGATCCCCACCTTCCCTAGGCATCTTTACCTTTAGGAAACCCTTACGTTTCTACTAAAAACCAAGGCAAATTTTGGTCATGACATCATCTTGCATAAAACTCTAATCTAACTTTCTTATAAGCTTCCTAAGACCTCCCCAGGTTTCCCATAATCAAAATTAAGGCATTTTATGCTCTAAAACCTATCCCAACACAAACTCAACCCATCATATGGTCTAGCTTATAGCTAGGGCCAATTTATGCTCAATTTGAGACAAGGAGGAGCTTCATGGTGTCAAGGTGATCATATCTGCCAAGCTTAATCGAGGTCACGCCTCTTGGGAAAAGGTATGAGTCAAAAACTCTAAATGTTGCCTAAGGTTTGGTCTTTTGTGAAAGAAATGAACAATGTGTGGCCATCTAACCATATATATAGCTTCGTCTTGACTATATGAACGTGTAGGAACAAACCACGAGCTGTTTGGTTTAGAATCAAGAGAGATCTTAGGGTTTGATCATGGACACTTCTCGGTTCATCATCCCATGTGGAAGATGAACCAATGTCGTCCATTTCCATGTATTAGAAATGGACAGTGCAAATTAAATTGAATCACCAGCCCGCAAGGAGGGATCACCAGATCGCTGGACAACATGGCAACCACCTGGAAAGCGTACCAAATTGCAGAGCGCCATTTAGACATTCAATGACTCCAAGGTTCGAGTCAGCATCGACGTGGTTAAGAGGATAATTCAGAATTATTTAATTAATTAAACCTAAAAAACGCTTTTAACTTCAATAATTAATAACTTGGTGTAGAGAAATCATAAAATAAAAATAAAAATACTTCTGAACTCAGTAAAAAAAGGGAAAAATAATAAATATAAAATTAAAAATAATTAAAATATATTTAATTTTTAATTAAATAAATACTCTGGAGAGTATTTTAATTATTAAAAATTAAATATAAACCCAAGAAATATGAAAATTTTAGAGATTGATCCCTCCACCCACGGGAAAATTTTCTAATTTTTCCAAGGCATGGACCATCCCTAAATTAAAAATGACTAATTTCCAACCAAATTTATAATTATTTTGAAAAATAATTATAAAAAACCAAAAGTGGAAATAAAAAAGGGAGATTAATAGAAAAAATTTGGATGATAAAGTTGATTCCCAAAATGTTAATTTCCACCTTTGAAAATTTAAAAATGAAAAGTAGGAACTTAAGGGTAAAAATATATAATTAAAAATTTACACTCTAGCTCATATTGTTTCCAAATTTGGNTAAAGTTGATTCCCAAAATGTTAATTTCCACCTTTGAAAATTTAAAAATGAAAAGTAGGAACTTAAGGGTAAGAATATATAATTAAAAATTTACACTCTAGCTCATATTGTTTCCAAATTTGGTTTAAGACATTAAACCAATCCTACGACCTTGGTTTTAGTGGATCAATAGCATGGTTACCCCTATTAACCATGAGATTGCCCTTAATGACCTAGGGTTAGCCCAATTTGAGCTTAAACCTAGTCTCAACTTAACTTAAATCTAGCCCATTAGGTTCATAATTGGACTCAACCAAATTAAGTTTAAGTCCAAGGCCTAGTCAAGTGTAACTTAAAGCCTAACATTTTGTGTCTAAAACATGTTAGACCAAACCTAAAACCTAAGTATAACCAAACTTAGACATAGTCTAACCTTTTAGTTTTAACCCACATTAAACCTAACCTATACCCTAAGCCTAACCAAACAAACTTATTGCAACATTTTTGGGTATAACCCACAGTAGACCTATCTTGAACTCTAACTAAACTTAAACTTAGTTCGAACTTTTAGGTCTAACCCACATTAGACATAACATAAATCTTAAGTTTCCACCAAACATAGTCTTAGTGCAACATTTTGGGTCTAACCCACATTAGGCGTAACCTAAACCCTATTTTTTACTGTTGACCTCACTTTTGGGTGAAGGTTTTGGGTCTTTTCTTTAGTAACTAGGATCTAGCGTTTGGACTTTCCTAATGACTATCTTATTATCTTAGAAATTGTACCCACCTTCTCCTTAGAAATTTCAACCAAATATTTTTTCTCTATGTTGGTTCTATATGTGATCAATAATCTTTAATACAAAGATTAGAGATTATATAAGGGAATCTTGATGAGAATTCCTATAGGACCTTTGGACTATGGGAAAGCCTTACATTATTCTACATTTCTTTGGACTTCAATACATTGCATCATCATTCATAATCATCATGATCATCATAAACATTATATTTTCATATCACAATGTGGCAATCATTACACCCACTGGGCTGACCAAAATTATTTGAATCCAGTTTCTCTTAAAATACCTCACTTGAAAAATTTAATGCTTCAAAATTCCCCAAGACTTCCATTAAATTACAAAATACACTTCAAATTATTGACTGTAATATTATCATACTTTCGGACAACTTTTTGGCACTTTGACACCAAAATAACGAATACTTAAAAAAATGTTTCGAGGTTCATATTCCACATTTATCGAAAATGATCCCGGACACTGTCGTTTGACTCCAAATTTCTTCTTGAACCACATAAGTCCTTAAATCAACATTTTGACCAGTTTGACCAAAGTTGGCCAAAATTACCAAAATACCACTCATGGCTCAAAAATTCTAAAATCCTCCAAAATCATTTCAAAGACCCTAAAACCAATTCTTGACCATGCATTAGGTCCAATTTGACAAAATTCACTTACTTCGACCAAAATTCCCAAATTGAGCTTCATGATCAATCAAATACCTCAATTTCATATTCAACATGTCTAGATCCAATTTTAAATGAATATAAATTCATTTAATTGGTCCATGATCAATTTCCAAAATGAACGATCGTGAACCAAAAATTTGACAAAAGTTAAATTTGACGCATTTTTGACATGACCGTCGATAAAAGTTGTTCGAACGACTCAGATGTCGAAACAGACTACACAATTGCGTCCGGAATGTCAATTTCACTTAGAGAGGATGATCGTTGCACTACGGTTTCGTATACGTGCTTTAAATACACGAATTATTATTTTTTGCTCGGTCGCCTAAAAAAGTGTTCAGAACGACCCCGATTGATGAAACAGACTACAACAGTGCTTCCAGAACATCAATTTTACCTACGAGGAACATTCATATCACCACGATGACATATTCAAACAAAATGCACGGGGTGCATTAAGTAATAATAATAATAATAATAATAATAATAATATTATTATTATTATTATAAAGGATTATCTTTTAAAAAAAAACTATGCATGGCTCTTTCTCCCTCTCTCTCCATTATCTCACGCGCATGCTCTCTCTCTCCCACGTCTTTCTCTCCCTTTCTCTATCTCTCTCAATCTCATGCCTACAACCCATATACATAAAAAAATAAAAATAAAAAATCTCTCTCACCCTCTCTCTCTCATGCCTCTCTCTCCCTCTCTCTCTCTCTTCCTCTATCACTCCCACGCCTGCAGCAGATATAAAAAAAAATAAAAAATCTCTTTCTCTCTCTCACTCCCACTCTTCTTCCTCCTATAAAAGCACACCACCCCCTCTTCTCTACACACCAAAACACCCCCACACTCTTCCATTCCCTCTTCTCTACACACAGCAGCAGTTCCCCCACCTCCTCCCTCGTTGGAAACCACCGACATCGCTGAAAAAGCCGAAGCCGAACCAAATTTCGGCAGACCTCCAACCCGACGTGAAAATCACGTCAAATCGACGCCACAAGGACTTGGATATGCTCAATGAGACTTACTTATTCAAACCTAATTGAGGACAAATATCATATGCTTAGGTATATCTCTTAAATTGAAATGATAATACCAAACGTCGGCCGTCGGAAAATAAACCACAAAACACCTAAGTATCCATATGGATGTAATATACTCTTTGATCTGAACAAAACGAGCCTAAGAACGCAAAATTTGGTTGAGAATCGGCGGTGAACGGACTCCGGGAAGCTTCGGCCGTCAGCTTCCTCCCTGTGCGACACGGGTGTCGTTGCGAGAGGGAGAAGATACTGTAGTATATATTTTTTTAATTTAATTCCAATAATTATAACTTAATTTCAAAAGCACATAAATTTTTATATAAAACTCAAAAAAATAAACCGAAAGATGCTATAAACTCAGGGAAAGAAGAAGATTTTTAAAAATTAAAATCAAGTTTTTTCACCAAATCAATATTTTTAAATTAATTTTTTTTAAATTATGAAGTATTTAAATCATAAAAATTAAAATATAAATGAGAAAAATATGAAATTTGACAGAGATATTAAATGGTCTTGGGGAAAGCTTCTCTGATTTTTCCAATTCATCTTAATGTCTCTATATTTGTATTTTGATTTTTAAACAAAATGACATATTTTTGTAAACTAAAAATTAAAAAATCATAAAAATTGTAAAACTCTCTCTGATTGAATATTTGACCATAAACAGAGGTTTAAAAATTTTAAAATCATGTTTAAAATAATTTTTATAATTAAAACACATTAATTAGGGTTCAGGTTTAATTTAGGCTAAGTTTATCTAGCCCAAGCTACTAATAAGTTCGACCTATCCAATTCTCTTTAGGTCCGGTTCAACTTGAATACAGCCCGATCAGCCAACTCAAGGATTGAGTTAATCACCGATTAAGTTTAATTTTAGTCATTTAGGGCTTTAGGCTAGCCAATCTTTAGCCCAAGTCTAGCCTGGGTAAACTTAACCTTTAAATGAGTCCAACTTGAATAGTTAGACCATTTTAAACTTGAGATTTAAGTCATCCTATTATTTAATTAAGACTAAACTTCTTGAAGTTTAGGGTTAGTCAAAATGAACTCTAGTTTAGTTTAACCTACACATTAGATTCATCATAAACTAAACCTTAATCTTAGGTTAGCCATAACCTAGACCATTAGGATTAGTGATCCTAACCACTAAGATTAGCCAATCTAAACACTAGGGTTAGTTAACCCTAAACCACTAGGATTGGTTGACCAAAAACTTAAGTTAGTTAACCCTAAACCAACAGGATTAGTTAACCTAAACCTTAGGTTAGCTAAGGTTAGTTAACCCTAAATTAATAAGATTAATTAACCTAAACCTTAGGTTAGTTAACACTAAACCAATATGATTAGTTAACCTAAACCTTAGGTTAGTTAAGGTAAGTTAACTCTAAACTAATAGAGTTAGTTAACCTACATCTTCTGTCAGTTAACCCTAAACAAATAGGATTAGTTAATCTAAACCTTAGGTTAGTTAACCCTAAACTAATAGGATTAGTTAACCTAAACCTTAGGTTAGTTAACCCTAAACAAATAAGATTAATTAACTTAAGCCTTAGGTTAGTTAACCCTAAATTAATATGATTAGGCAAGCCTAAACCTTAAGTTACTTAACCCTAAACCAATAGCATTAGTTAACCTAAAATTTTGGTTAGTTAACCCTAAACCAATAGGACTAGTTAACTAAAACCTTAGGATAGTTAAACCTAAACCAACAGGATTAGTTAACCTAAACCTTATGTTAATTAACTCTAATTCATAGGATTAGGCAAGCCTAAACCTTAAGTTACTTAACCCTAAACCAATAAGATTAGTTAACCAAAACCTTAGGTTAGTTAACTCTAATCCATGGGATTAAACAAGCCTAAACCTCAGGTTAGTTATCCCTAAACCAATAAGATTAATTAACACCTAAGTTAACCGTAGGATTAATGAACCTAAACATTAGGTTAGTTAATCATAAACCAACAGGATTAGTTAACCTAAACCTTAGGTTAGTTAACTCTAATTCATAGGATTGGACAAGCCTAAACCTTAGGTTAGTTAATCCTAAACTAATAGAATTAGTTAACCTAAACCTTAGGATAATTAACCCTAAACCAACAGGATTAGTTAACCTAAACCTTAATTAAGTTAACCTTAAATCAATAGGATTAGCTAAGCTAAATGTTAGGTTAGTTAACCTAATCCATCCCTAATCTTTAGGTAAAACAAACCTGAATCATAGCTTAACCTTAAGCTATACCTACCCTAAACCTTAGGTTAGAACCTATCCCATAGATTGAACATAGGAGAACCTTTAAGGTATAACCTTAAAACTAAGTTAAACATAAACCCATCAACTTGAACATCAATTAAAAAATAAAAAAAACACATCGGGATGGGTAAAATTTACATAAAACATATTAAAACTTAAACTTAAACCAAACTAAACACAACAAGGCTTTAAATAATGGCTTTGTAGGTTAAGTCAACTGCTAAGTCGTCAACTTCACATAAACAATAACAAGTAAACAAAAATAACTAAAATAAACACTTAAAATCCGACAATAAGATGTAAACAACCTAAAACATTTCAACCCTATCGATAAAGTAACTCAAGGACCAATGAAATCTTAATCACAAAGATCACGTAAGGCAACTTTACTCCTTTTGTTCTAGTTTATGAAGATTTCTTGGAAGATGCATTTTGTGGATGTTTACTAGAATCTTCCGGTCTGGGGGGCAACCAACTTTCAGACTAAGTAAACTATGGGACCAAGCAATCCGAGAAGACGGAGCCATGGACAACTTGACCGAGATTCTACTAATTAACTAATTAAAATTTACTAAAAATTTGATAAAATATTGTTTCTTTATTTGCTCTACTTATTTCTTTTTGCATCTCAATGTATGCTTTTACTATTTTTATCAAACATAGAATGCATGTGTTAATGACAAATAATGAAGGGATAAAAGTTGCTTAGATCAGGGAGAACCTAGAAATCGTAACATTAGGGAATTACTTAGCTTAAGTGAACTTAGCCTTGGCCTAGGTTTGAACTATACCTCCACTACTCTTTAATTAATTCACTGTAAAATTATCAAAAACAAATAAAACTTTTAATAATAAGATAGGAGGACCCGATGACTTGAAGACACTTCAACAAGGAGCTTGGAGCAAACCTCATGGGCAGCTCGTTCAAGATCTTTCTTTACTTTAAATAACAATCTTTAGGATTCTGAGGTTGTCTTTTATGACATAAAACCTCTCTTTTTTTTTAGGCTCCTGCATAGTCCCGATATGTAGCATGTCCTAAATTATTTTAGAATTCCGAGGTAGTCACTCGACATAATAACTCCTATCTTTCTAGGCTTTTTGTGTAGACCATCATTACACAAATCCAAGCCTTAATTAATAAAGCTGACAAGAGTTAACTTAAATTAATACTATCTTAAATTGAGCCAAACATTAGGATAGTTTGGGGGATTACCAAGAACCTACCCTGGATCTTTAATCTCTACTACTTTTCTTCCTTTGATTGTTAAAATAAAATCTTTCATATTTGAACCAATCCCTATTGAAAATTTCACAATCATGTTTGTTGGAAACCCTTCCTTTTGAATTCATGAAAACAAAAGATTCCTGATTTTTATCGAGAGTTTTCTTAAGTGATCATTTTGCTTAAGATGTAATTAACTATAGGGGCTCGCCCTTATAGGGAACTTAAAAGAACCCAAACTTAAAATAAACCTTATTTGACTCCCATATGTTCTTCAAAATTTTACATTTTTAAATTAATATTAAAAAAATTTGTAATCTAGCTTTTTATCTTTAGGTTAAGACCATCTCCATGCACATAATAGCCATTAAAAGACTTTTAAACATTTATTTTGTGGGGCATTTCCTTCATCTACTAGATTATTATTTATTAACCTGCACTTATTTGACAAGTCATGCATCAAATTAAATTAAAATTAATAGAGCACTAACCTTCATACACAAGAAGAAATAGCTATATGCCTACCCATATACATCTTGATCCATGTAAGACATAGTAGATGTATTTGTATTTGTGACAGTTCTAGGTATTTTTATGCATAATACATAAATATGGTGGTTGGTATATGTGCAATAGCTTTAAGCACCATAATAACATAAAAATATAAATAAAATTATAGCAATTTAATCTAGTTTAATATAATTTTAACCTAATATTATATAGTTATTAATCAAAGGAAAAAATGACGGAGTTCTTAACACCATATTACCTAGTTCATGGTGGAAAAAAAAGAATGACATCAACTTAATATCCTAAACATTACTCTCTTTCACCTCTTACACTATGCCATAACACATTCTTTAATTGGAATCTATATTTTAAATCAATTAATATAAACATTTTAATCATGAAATTGAATATGGATGATGCAAATGTTACAAAATGAAAAAAGAAGAAATTTATTCATCAAAAAGTTGGAATTGTAGTCCTATTTTTACTATTTCTTATATAAATAAATATCATCTAGACTTATTCCAACTATTTAAGATTGACTACCTCTACTAAAAGTAGTAGAAAAATCCTAGAAAAGATAAGCATAAATAGTTATAATGAATTTGACATGAAAATAGAAGTGCATGAGGCAACTAAGAGAAAAATGTCATAAGATGAGACAAAGATCCAAATAGAATTATATCATATTTCATCAAATATGGATGGTATTAGTCTCACCAAAGTTGTTAGATTTATATCTTCTCTCAACTTTACCAATTTGCTTTATTTTTAAGACTTATTATTATTTTCATTTTCATTCTTTTATTTTTACTTATCTTGTTGACTTAATTTAGTTTGTTTATTTTCATCTCATAAATGCAAATGTGGTAGTTTACATAATTTAGTGTAATATTAGGGCTTTAATTAAAAAGTAAAAAAAATGGAATTAAATTTATAAATCAATGTTATGCATTTGTTCCTATTGCCATATGATATATTATATTATTTCATAATTTTTTTCNATATATATATATATATATATATATATATATATATATATATATATATATATATATATATAATTTTTTTTTATTTTACAAAAATCATGTTAAAATTATGTGGTTTCAAGTAGTAAACAAGTAATGATGAATGTTTAAGTGAGGGGCTCATTAAGGTTGTTGAGATTGCTTTGAATTTGTGTTCACAAAAATGAGTTATGTGGATGAGCATGTCATTTAATTTACATGGACCTAACATAATAAAAATATTAAAAAATTCTTGATTTTACTTATCCCTTGCATATGAATTCATTTACGATGGACTGTCAAGTTCAATATTATCATAATGAGTTAACAATGTCTTGAGCAGTAAGAGCTAATTAAGAAAAGCATGTTGATCCTTATACATACAAAGTGATAGGTACAATCAATCCATTTAACGAAAGTAATGATAATTGCATTTGATTAGAAATCAATGATCAATCAAGTTTGTGCTTTAAATTCTATTCAGAGCTTAAGTATGAATGAACTACTTCGTCTAGAGTAAAAAAATAAGAGGTTGTTACAAATTGACCACTCCATAATGTGATGGATAAACTTGAAGTTTTAAGTTAATGTAATGATTTAATTATATCTTTGTTGAATTTAATAAAATGTTGAATTTTTTAAAATGTGCTTTAAATGATGCCTTATCATGATTGTAGTAGAGGACTAATAATTTTAAATTATTGTACTCTATTGGCTTATGAGAATAAATAAAGATTTTCCTTAATAAATAAATAAATTATTATTTAATTTTAAGTGATTAAGTTTCCTCATGGTTATGAGCCCTTATAGGTGATGAAATTTAAAATGTATAAATTGATAGCACTTTAGATTCTATAAGCACTTGGAGCATAATATTAATTGGTTTAGATCAATATTATGATTATCTAATGTGGATACGTTTTTTAATCAGAATAAGAATAACTACTCATAAGAAAGAAATTTTAACTTAAAGACTTGTAGGATTGACTTAGGATCTAAAAAGAAAACTTGGATGAGAATTGATTCTTCATGGAAAGGAGGATGACCCTAAACATGATCATGTAGTTTTTTTTCAATTTTTATTATCTAAGACTTGAATGACATACTATACATAAGTAGTTGACCTAAACTAACTTAAGGATTTCTATAAACAATAATATGTTCCATCATCTAAGTAGACTAAATTTTATAGACTTCATAATAAGGGGAATGATTATGGTCATATCTTAAATTATATTAATGACATAAGTTAAGTGAAAATATCATTATACGATGAAAAATCTAGCCAATATCACTCTTTCTAACTTCCTATGTTGTACGGGATAAGGGTCTACTTAGTCAATGAAGTTTACATTTTCATCCTTATTACTAAATGTGGGATTTATCTTCAAAACCATTGAAAAATTGGTAAGAANAAAATATCATTATACGATGAAAAATCTAGCCAATATCACTCTTTCTAACTTCCTATGTTGTACGGGATAAGGATCTACTTAGTCAATGAAGTTTACATATTCAACCTTATTACTAAATGTGGGATTTATCTTCCAAACCATTGAAAAATCGGTAAGATTGTTTCTACTATCTTGCATCAAATGCCCAGAAGTACATCATATTTCACAATGACTTGGGATTAGAACTAGTTCAATCTATAACATTAACAAATTAATGATTCCTTTCAAAATTTATTTTTTTAAAGGAAATTTTAATTTTTTTGAGATATCTTATAATCTATTTTGAGCAAGTTGTGCTTTAATTTTCATTAAAATTTTGATAAAATTTCCCTACTACAATTACTTACATATATAAAAGTAAGAATTTTAAATATGTATAGGTACAATAAGTATATAAATTAATGAATAGTTAAGGGTTAGGTCATTTGAATATGGCACTTCTTAGGGTTTCTATTTTATTACTGCTGAGTTTGTTGTCCATTGTTAGTGTTACTATTCATGATTGATCTTTGATTATTATTAAATTAGCCATGCCTTTTGAAAAACCTTCATAAGTTGATATAATCTTAGGTAACCAATATTCCACTCCTAATATTTAAAAATCTACTATCCCCCACCCTTTCATAAATAATTTATTGGCAATGTTTTAACTAGATTTCTAAAGAAATCTTTTAAAAAGAATGGTAAGCTTGCAAAACCTCTTCAATTTACACTGGTCTTTATATTCAATATGCTCACCCTAAGTGGATATTATTATAAAAATTATCTCATATTTGAAACTTAAGGGCAGCTAGAATGTTGGGATGATGGATGGAAGACATTTGATGATCAAATTAGAGAAGAATGTCGGCTATGATCTTATCTTCTTCTCTAGGAAACTTTTATTTAGATTTTAGTCTTTGGGAGGACAACCCATTCAGTCCATTTGTTTCATTTTTTAGGGTTGAAGTTGCACCTTTTAAATAAGTAAGTTATTTACTCTCTTGGGGCTATGTTTATCAAGCTTATGAAAATTGACCAATCTACATGTAATTTATCTAAAATCTTTGTAACNATATCTTATAATCTATTTTGAGCAAGTTGTGCTTTAATTTTCATTAAAATTTTGATAAAATTTCCCTACTACGATTACTTACATATATAAAAGTAAGAATTTTAAATATGTATAAGTACAATAAGTATATAAATTAATGAATAGTTAAGGGTTAGGTCATTTGAATATTGCACTTCTTAGGGTTTCTATTTTATTACTGCTGAGTTTGTTGTTCCATTGTTAGTGTTACTATTCATGATTGATCTTTGATTATTATTAAATTAGCTATGCCTTTTGAAAAACCTTCATAAGTTGATATAATCTTAGGTAACCAATATTCCACTCCTAATATTTAAAATTTACTATATTTAAAATCCCTAAACCCAATCTACATTTAATTTATCTAAAATCTTTGTAATAAGGGCAATGGTGGAAAGAGATGTCACTCTCCTAATCCCTGATTCTATTTGTAATGAAACTTATACATTAGACTATTGAAAAAGTGTTGAGGTGGAATTCTTATTTCCTTATTGTACTAAATATAAAATTTTTTTCTGCATAATTACCAACTACTTTATTGCATGCCATAAACTAAGAATTGCCAAAAAAAGTATCAGAAAATTTGTGAGATAATTACTCAAGTGATTGGGTCCAATGTGGGTACTGTTCAAGCTAGTATAACTGGGGTGCAAGAAGGACCCTTCACTGAAGGTTGGGAATTGGTAGAAAAACTTGATGATAATATTATTTATGGCATAAACGATCATAATGGAGATATGCTTGACAAAACTAAAGCTCACACTACCTTTCATTCTACATATGATATTATTCTAGGGAACATTTACTTTCAATATTTCATGGTTAGTAATAACCAACATAATGAAGTGGAGGCTAAATGACAACATTGCGGTTCAAAAATACTAAATCCATTGCTTTTTATGATCAACATGTTTTGATGGACAAGAGAAAAAAAATTGATTAGAGAAACCAATTTGAATTACCATGCTCCTCATTCAGATGAATGAATGANAATAACCAACATAATGAAGTGGAGGCTAAATGACAACATTGCGGTTCAAAAATACTAAATCCATTGCTTTTTTATGATCAACATGTTTTGATGGACAAGAGAAAAGAAATTTATTAGAGAAACCAATTTGAATTACCATGCTCCTCATTCAGATGGATGAATGGGAACATAAATCATGCAAAAGGACAATAAAGCTATAGGGATTTCTTTAATGAAGACATCCATAGTTCTAATTTAGAGATAAAACCTGATAATGCACTCTAGGTCCTGAGGGGATTTTATAAGCCAATGCTTTATTTGAAAAGGACTGGCTTATTTAAGAATTGAGGAAAAAGATAATCAAAGGTTCGTGATAACTAAAACACCTTAACTAATATGTTGAAATGCTGCAAAATCTTGATGGGGTTAAACTTTTTGGATAACTAAAAAAACTTCCTCTAGAGGTACTAGAGGATCAAGAAAGAATTTTTTTAATGAAATTTAAGTTCCATGTTTGGAAATTTTGAGGCATATCCAATTCTAATGTCTCTATTAGATTTAAAAACATCCTTAGGTAACTATGGAAAATAATATTAAATACAAGTTGAGGATGTGAAATTTCAATTTGTAGAGCAATAACTAACAATAAAATTTTGTTTCTTTGGAGGAGCAAAATTTAAGTGGATGTCTTGGAAACCAGTGATCAGTATATTCTAGTCAGAATTTCTATCAATTCAAACAATTTTATGATCACAACAGGTAGTACCAAAGAATCCAAGAGAACCTTACGGGATTACATAGAATNTAATATTAAATACAAGTTGAGGATGTGAAATTTCAATTTGTAGAGCAATAACTAACAATAAAATTTTGTTTCGTTGGAGAAGCAAAATTTAAGTGGATGTCTTGGAAACCAGTGATCAGTATATTCTAATCAGAATTTCTATCAATTCAAACAATTTTATGATCACAACAGGTAGTACCAAAGAATCTAAGAGAACCTTACGAGATTACATGGAATTTTTTTATGGTTCTTTTCAAGAACCTTCGTTTATTAATGTTGATTTTAATGAGATTACTTACACTTATAAGAGGACAAGTGGAAAGCCCATAGAATGCAATTAATATGTGAAATAAGCTTAGCTTTTTGACTTAGGTTTTATAGATTCTTAATTTACTTGCAATAGTGGCAAGCTATTCTAGAGACTTGATAAATTATTAGGAAATGCATAATGACTTCATATCACCAACATTGTTAAAGTTCATCACTTATCCAAAATAACTTCATATTCCTCCACACTACTATTAAAAACTCAGAATACTATGAGACCTGAAAAGCTTCCCTTCAATTTTCTAAATATATGGATAATGCACTCTTCAGTTCTAGACCTAGTCAAAGTAAATTGGACCTATTGTGAGCTGAGAAATTCTTGTCATAGACAATGATTCATACATGATAGCATTTCTAAGATTTTCGAACAATGGAATAGGGAAAATGTGAGCAATAATCGTAATAAAGTTAAGCAGACTAAAACATTGGTTAAAGTGGAGGAAGAGGTTTATTGCAATGATAATATCACCTTGGAAGAACTCAAAAAAATTCAACATAATATTATCAAACTTATTAGCACAGATGAGAGTTCTTAAGCCACAAAGCTATGGGACAACACTATGTTGATAGAAATATAAATACAAGATACTTTAATTCTTTTATTTTGAGGAGAAGATATCTTAGTGCCATCATGAAAATCAAAAACAACAAAGTTGAGTGGATAATTGATAAGAGAGATTACAGTACAAGATGAGATCATAAATTTCAAAAAATCTATATTGAGCATAGAGCTCTACTAATCAAGTTAGCAGACATCAGCAGATTCACAACCATTTATTCCAGGATTGCAAAAGTTATACATCCAAACTTAAACTTACTATTTCAAGGAAATTTTGAGAAAAATAATGAAAAAATAGTAAGTTTGGATGTATAACACTTAAAATTACTTTCTCTAATCTTCTAAACTTTAGAGCTGATTTTCAAGTTGGCAGATATGGTATTCAAATTAGCAAGAAGAATTTTTTTTCTATTTGAAGGAATTTGTGAAAAATTAATGATGAATTACATTATTGGGATAATAGCTTCCTTTCATATGAAGGTCAGATGGAAGAAGCTGTATAAGCCCACTAATTATGGTGACTTAGGATGATTCAAATCTTTTGCTAATTATATTAAGATTAAATTATGAAATTGTGGATTAAATTTAAAGCTAATAACTCATTGTAAGCTACACTAATAAGAAGCAAATAATGTGCTCAATTTCATTGTCTAGCCAGTAATATGCAAAACACTGATTATACTATTTAGAAGAAACATCACATTGGAGGGTAGCGGTTGAAGAGTTTATTAAATGGAAGTTGGAGAATGGGAAGCTTAGTTCTTAGTATGATAATTATACTTCTTTTGAACCACTTGTTGACCTTCATAGTGGCTCTATAGAAATAGATATAATAGTTATTGATTGTTGGACCCAACATAATTGGGATGTGCATAAATTAAATGTCCTGCTTTATCAAAAAGATGTTAAGCATTACTGCCTCATTCCTTTTAACACCAATGCTAAACACTCTTTTATCTTTAAAGATATTGTTTGTGTTTCTTAATCCAAAATTATCTCTCTGTCTCACACAAACAAAATTATAAATCTTTGGATCTTAAGTTTCTTTAGAATTCAATCTTGAAACCTTCTATATAATTTTTCACTTGAAGAACAATCCACTTCCTACTTCCAACAAATGATATCCTAAAATTAAAAGGATCTAGAATCTCCTCCCTTTCTTTACTATGAAAATGTCATGAGGAGTTATATTCCTTACTTTTTTTTGGTTTTGTAGTTATGACAAAGAAGTACGAAAAAAAATTGTTGATTTGTTAAAACTCTCTAATCATACTTTCGACTTCACTTATTTCATGGATTGGTTAGTGAACTAGAATCAAATCTACAACTCAATAAATAAGGTTTGCCTTTTATTGTTTGTTGGTTTATATGGAGGGACAAAAATAACTATAAATATGCTGGTATTAGGGCCCTCCGAAAGCTACTTTCTGTCATTTGATTGCTCACTTACATAAAGTTGTCAAATATGGCAAGGTTCAAGCTAGATTTCAAGATTTTTTTTTAATTTCCTTAAGAATGATCACATTCTAGCTCAATCTAAAATACATAGTACATGAATTATTTATTGGAAAAAGACAAAACTCATTGGATCAAAGTTAATGTTGATGGTTTTTATTCATCTACTAGTGTTAGAATTAGTGCCCTTTTCAAGAACTATCTGGGATTTGCACTCCTCATGCTTTCAACCCATATTATTGTCATCACTCTTCTTCATGCTGAAGCAGATGCCCTTGCTTATTTAAAGATTGTTGTATCTTGCAATTAGAGAATTATGGTTATTAAAATTGACTATTTGGTTCCTTGGAAGTCTTACTCATCCATGCATTCCCCACACTAGCACATCGATCTTCTGCTTAAAATAATAGCACAAATCTCTCATTAGCTAATTATATAATGATCATACGTGCTAAGAGAGGGTAGCAGACCTGTTGATGGGCTTGCCAAGTTTGGTGCTTCCTCTTGAAAGCTATTCATGGCACCACTTCTCATATTGCTTTATCTGTCTTGATTAAGGAGGATAGGCTTGATCTCCAAAATGTTAGAGCCCGCACTTTTGTTATGTTAACTTTTTAAGATTAATGAAGTTATCTTTTGTCCAAAACGTACCACACATCACACACACGCACACAGATATTATATATATATATATATAT
>JXCR01135628.1:236953-286414 GCA_002079205.1 Phalaenopsis hybrid cultivar | reverse complement strand
TATATATATATATATATATATATATATATATATATATATATATATATATATATATATATATATATATATATATATATATATATATATATATATATATATATATATATATCTATATATATCTGTGTATTTGTGTGTGCGTGTCCCATTGAGTTTTTTATTACTCATAAAGTATCACAACTACTTTAAATTTTTCAATATGAAATGAAAATTACTAAAGCTAAGTGAAAATTTTTATTTAGATTCAGTTTGTTTATTATCATATACTACATTTGGTATATTAGTCATTTAAAGTTCACCTTTGTATGTCACATTTTAATGTTTTAATGCATATAAGAACTTCTTGTATCTTATATTGTTATATATTTTATCTCTATCGCTGAAATTAAAATTTTTGTATGACCAAGTTCTAAGAAATATGAAAATCTTAACTAATAAATGTTTTTTAAATGGTAATGATGTTTTATTTGAGTAAATTTTATTTAGTCGTGCTCAAGTTATCAATAATTTAACTTAGGATGGTTTTTTTAATTTTTATCATTATTTGAAGCTTGGGTTTTGCTTATTTAGGCCCTTGTACAATTTTTTTTACATTATAAAATTGTAATATATCTATAATTTAGTAGATTAAATAGCATTGAACATATAATTAAATCCCTCTATAATTTAGTGTTCTTATTTATATTTTAGTTATACATGTGTCCTATCACATGTAAGACTACATGAATCTAGTGTAGTTAAATTTAATAACTTCTATTAAAAGATTTTGCATGTATATTCTTTATATTACTTTCATAGATCATGCATTTATTGATTCCAATATTTTTCACATTTAATTATGCATTTCAATTATTAGCATGATTATTGCTTTATTACAGCTTATTCCTAATGTTAATTTTCTAATTTTTACAATTCAATTATTATTATTTGTAAGCTATTTAAAATACCAGTTCTCATATTCAATTCCACTATGAGATCAATGTGTAACGAACCAAATTTCCATAGCTTACATAAAATAAATGAAAATGCCATAGCTTACATAAAATAAATGAAAATGACAACTCACCTAACTTTATATCAATGAATGCATAAAATCCAAGTGAAATAATGCAGTGGGTCATGATTTTCTAATAATAATGGTAATAAGAATGATCATGTTACCTCACAAAGTAATTATAAGTATAGTTTGTATTACTTGTAAATGAATAGATGGCAAAGCGAAGGGTAATAAATGATTCCTTGGCATGTGTCTAGATGAGGATAGCTAATATTTAAAAAACATTTTTAATTTCACTTGGATCCAATATTTCTTAAATGAAATCATGACACTTTTTTATTTGATAAGTTTAGATATGTGGAGCTTTTCTTCATGAGATTTGGTTGGGGTGGATTTTTATTAACCTATCTATTTGTGCATTTTCCTTAATGAATTGATAAATATCCCCTATTTAATTGATGTGGCATCTTACTTCGATTTGAGCAGATAAATAGATATATTCTTATAGTTTTATTTTAAAGATTGAAATAACTTACAGTAATATATTCTATGATAGTTAATCCTTTTATTATCTATTTTTTTCTCTTACTAAATTCATTTCTAAACTGTTCTTACATAAGTATTTCTTATATATTTTGAGTGCAGTGCAATTGAAATGTTGGGATTAAAAAAATTTTAAGTGCAAAATTAGGGGTAAAGCAAACTCAAAGTGATATTTTGAAGAATTTAAAACTCTAGAAAATTTCAATGCATTCCAAATTTATTATATTTAAGTGAATTCAAATTAGATTATTTGTGATGAAGCATCTGTAATTTCAATGGCATTCTTGATCTTTACAACTTCCAAAACATCCATTATCTATGACCTTTACCCCAGTACCTCTCCAATTCTTCTCCCTTACAGTAACACAATCACTACACATGATCTATTTACCATGTACACAACCTCCCCAACTCACAATGATGCCACGTACACACGCATGTCACAACTTGCATATGTGTTCACTAATGGTATCCATATCAGCCTCAAAATGTGTGCTAACACCACTAAGCCCTTGAATTAAGCCCTATTTGGGGAGGCTATTTTAGCACGTCGCAGAAGTAGGCCACAACATTTTGTCATTTGGGGTGGCTTTCCAATCGTTGCACTACCTCCATGCAGTAAAAATTGACCCACGGGATCGACTCTGCAGCCCTCGTTTATTCTCACGATTTTTACACGCATACCTCTCTTTCGACCACACATCCCTGTTTTCTGCTCTTTCTATTTCCCGCAGAGCTTCATCTTCCTCTGCCCTAACCAAAGTTCAAAATTATTGTGGAATCCCCTCTTCCTATAATTTTTTGAGACATTTTATTTCTAGTTGCCTGCACTATACATATTCAGTTGTGTTTTTTGGTTTGATGCTTCTATATGGTGATTGTTTTGGTGTGATGGATCTTTCCATGGCTTTCCTTTTTTTTCACCTCACTGCTAGTAGCAAATATGTATAATTCCATTCAATGCCACTGAAATTTACTAGTGATATCACCTAGAGCATTTTGGGAATGTGAGGAGTATATTTTCACACACTAAGAAATGAGACAGAGAAGTAGCAAATAAGTCTAATTTGATTCAAACCCACTGACAATTACTAGTGATACTCCCTGTGGCATTCTAATGAAAAGAGAGGCATATTTCTCTCTCTCTCTCTCTCTCTCTCTCTCTCACACACACACACACACTGTGAAATGAGGTAGAAAAGTAGAGTGAATAAGACAATGATGTGAGACATGTTTTTCATTTTTTTTTGTTTGTCCTCACAGCAGTAGCAAATATGCATAATACCATTCCATTTTTTGTTTGACCTCACTAGTAGCTTCAAATATGTCTAATTTCATTCAAAGCTAACAAAATTTATGAGTGGTATCATCTGGGGCATTCTGATGATAAGAGATATATTTTTCACACACACACACACACACATTATGAAATGTGGCAAAAAAGTAGAAAGAATGAGAAAGTGATGTGAGGCATGTTTTTATTTTTTTTCTTGACCTCACAGCTAGTTGCAAATATGCATAATACCATTCCATGTCACTAAAATTTACTAGTGGTACCTCTTGTGGCATTCTAATGAGAAGAGAATTATATTTCTCTCTTACACGCACACAGTGTGAAATGAGTCATACAAGAAGAAAGAATGAGACAGTTATTTTAGCAATGTTTCTCCTTTTTTTTGCATCACAGCTATGTATACTTTCATTCCTGACCATTGAAATTTACTAGTGGCCTCATAGCTAGTGGCAAAGATGTATAATGTGCTTCAAATCTACTGAAATTTTATTAGTGGTACCACCCTATGGCATTTTGATGAGAAGAGAATTATATTTCTCTGACAGACACACACTATAAAATGAGGCAGAGAAGTAGAAAGAATGAGAGAGTGATGTGAGTCATGTTTTTTCTTTTTTTGGCCTGGCAGCTAGTAGAAAATGTGCATAATACCATTCCATACCATTGAAATTTTCTAGTGATACCACTTATGGCTTTTTGATGAAAAGAGAAGTTTATTTCTCATACACACTCACTATGAAATAAGTCATAGAAGAAGAAAAAATGGGACAGTTATGTAAGCAATGTTTCTCTTTTTTTTCTAACATCACAGCTTGTTTCTCGTATGTATGCTTTCATTCTCAAACATTTCCTCATAGTTTATAGTAAATATGGATAATGCCATTTAAATTTACTAGTGATAATACCTGTGGCAATTTGATAAAAACTAAAGTATATTGTTCCCACACACACACTGTGAAATGAGGAGGAGAAGTAGAAAGAAAGAGGTGGTGATGTGAGCATTGTTTTTCTTTTTCTTTTTTTCCTCACAACTAGTAACAAATATGTATACCTTCATTCCCAGCCACTGAATTTTACATGTGGTACCATCTGCGGTATTCTGATGAGAAGAGAAGTATATTGCTTACACATACACACACTGTGAAATGAGTTGAGCATGAGGATTGTCAACTTGGAATGAGAAGAGAAGTATATCAGAAGTCAACTTGGGCTCATTTGATACAGTAGAGTGATCTCAATTTTTTATATTTAAGGATTTATGAAGTTGACACCACTACAGCGCCAAAAACTTGATCCTTATATGAAAAGTAAGTTGTGTAAAATATATATAATTATAGACAATTAATAATAGGATTCTACACAAGTATACATATCGTTATCAATTAATAAAGGACTTTCTATTTAAGCCTCAAATATCGATCCCACAGGAAATGTGTAAATTGGCAAATATAAGTTTTACTAGAAAATTTACACAAAATCAAACAAAATCACTGTAACTAATTTCAAATGTGGAGATGTTATCAAAACTAAAGTATTTAACTATTAGAAAGATAGAAATGCAAAGTTTAAAAAGTAAATACTAATCTACTAACTATGTTTATGTAATGAAGATTTCTTATGTGACAAAGCATCATTCCCACTACAATGAGGTTCTGGTGAAATGAGATGAGATAAATATTTATAATATCTATTGTGCCAAATAGGAGCAATTATAATTCTCTACCCTGATACAGTGTATAGAAAATCATTGGCTAATCCTAGGTTTTGTCCATAAATCCGTGGCTAGGCTAGGAGGATACCGGCTTCCACTCCAGAGCTCCCACTTCCCTTCTTCTGAAGGCTAACTCTCGCTTTAGTTTTTAATCACTAATACCGAATTGGGGATTTTAGTCTGTCACCCTAAATATTTTCCAATTCTACACCCAACAAAGAATATTTCCCTATTTATTTGTACTTAATTTCATGACAAATTTCTCCTCCATGGAATCAAATGTGATCCTCACTCTGTTGTAGAACTCATACTCCATTTCCCGGATCATATGTTTCACAACATATTTTAACAATTTGATTGGCCAAATTGAAATATAAATTAAGTTCGGAGTTGAAAAATCATCACAATTTATTTTATATTTTAATATTGGCAGATCATATCATCTCTTCATTTCACCATATCTCAGAGTAGGGATAAAAATAGAGTAAACTACTCATACTTCATGAGAAAGACACAACAAAACACAAATTTTATATATAAAAGAAAGTTCATGCAACAATAATAAATAAACAAAACTTATCTGAAACTCTTTCTCAAAGCAAATCCCTTGTAGCCTTTCCTTAGAAATGCAGGAAGAAGATATCTCTCACTTTTCTCCTTCTCCAACACTCTTACAAAAAGTTTCACACTAAATCTCACCACACAAACTCTAAACTATAAAATAATAATCACTAATGGAATCCAATATGGTGGTGGAATGAAGATGGAATATGAAGAATGACGAAAATGGAGCATGGAGGAATGTTATGGAGCAAAGAGGAGTCACTTTTCTGATGAATTTTGGCCTCATATAAAGCCTAAGGTCGGTTCTCCAAGGGGTGCTCAAAAATCTCTTCAAAAGTCATCCAAATACATTGAACCTTATAGAGACGGAGGCTGAACCGCCTTTGGCGCCGTCAGCGCTAGTTCTGGTGTTGTCGGCATTGAGAAAAAATTTCAGTTGTTCCGTTGTTCTGTGTCGTCGACGCTGCCCTTGGCGTGGTCGGCGTTGAGTACTTCTTTAAAAAAGTCATTTTGACTCCAAATTCCATCCTTTTTGCTTCCTTTTTGCTTTAAGTACTAAAAATCAACAACCTACAAGAAAACATCAAAATACCTTCCATTAAGATGTAATATCACCAAAAATAAGTATAAAATATAGGTCTAAAAATGCATATATTTTCGGTGTATCATGGAGCATGAGGATTGCAATGGTTAGACAGATTTTGACTAGATCATGCATCTTGATGAGATATTATCTGTTAAAGTGAGCCTAAACACCAAGAGAGCTAAAAAAGGCTGTTTTTAGAGCTAGAAATTTAATTGGAATTTATGTGACCAAAATGTGTATTTGGACATTCCAAACGACTTTTTTTTACATTTGAGCTTAATTTGAAGTCATTTTGATGTGGTTTTTTGCCAAATTATCCTTTCTATCTTTTAGTTATCATTTTCTCTCTCCAAATTATTGACGGCTTAACGTGTACCCAAATGAAGCTAGATTTGTGTAGAAAAGTGATAACTACAAAGGTTTCAATGAGACAATTTTGATGGTGAAGTTCATTTTTCAACATAATGAGTTTTTGAAAATTTTTGTTGTGTGGGCCCATAACTCTTGCATGGAAACCCTAAGTGCACATTTCAATGTAAAAATGTTGTTCGATGACCATCGAGCTGGTTTGCATGCTCCTCACATGTGATTATTAAGGTAATACACCTTAAAAAAATGTAATTTGGATCAGCAGATTGACCCGTGGAGAAAATAATATTTTTTTAGGGTTTTCAGGCATTATTAGTACATGAAAACATTGAACTAAAGAAATTTAAGTAAAAATTGTTTCAAAACATATTTAAAAATTTGCATGGTATTTAAATGTAACAATAAACATCTTTCTATTTTGTGGGTGATATTCTGATTCGAACAATAATCCCAGGAGAGGAAATGATAATTAAGGGATCTACCACTCAGGGTTGCTTCAAGTTTCAGGTAAAGGTCCAGCTCAAGTGAAGTTCAGAGGAGTATGAAATGGAGGGAAAAAGATTGGTCTAAAAGTGAGGTCAACATGTAACTCCTACTATGAATCTTCATCAAGTAAACATGTCTATCAAAGTTCTTTTTAGGAGAGTTAACTGTAATTAAGGAATAATTACACTTAATAATTTAATAGCATATTTTTTGAAATTAACAACTTCTAACTTCAGCAAAGCTTCTCAAGAAAATTAAAAAGTTCTAATTAAAATATTAAATAAATAAAACCAATATTTTATTTCTTTTTTAGTTCTTTCTAAGCCAATTTGACGTTGTCTTATTTTTTACTAGAATGATAACATGGAGGGTTGCATTAAACAAAATGCTTAGGGGAGATTAGTCTTTTAATGTGATTTAAAAAAGTTACTTAACTAGATAGAGACTTTCTTAGTGAAATAAGAAAAAAAAAAGAGAAAGAAAAAAGAAATTGAAAGTTCAAAAGGTTAATGCCTCAGGGGAAGCTTGAAGTTGGCACCATAAATTTGAAAGGTATTGAGATGTGGCTTAATAGATCTTAAGTGATAAGTCCTTTCATGCTCTTCAATTAAATATATCTAATGCTATTTTTCAAGAGAAATTTTAAGTTGGGTTTGGTTGGATAGCTTCACTTGAATTGATTTAAAATGTGTTATGCAAGTAAAAATATTTTAACTTCATCAATTTAAGAAATTTTTGCGATTTACTAGTTTAAATACATAGGGAACTAAGGAAAAAGGTAAATTATTAAACATTAATTATGATTGGCCCAAAAGTGACAAGTATAAGCTTTTAATTTACTTTGATAACCAAGTTTCATGCATAAGAGACCTAAAAATGTGTCTATTACACTCTCATGGGACCCTACTAAGCTATGAGATTACTTGAGGGCAAGTAATAAAGTAAATTTGAGGGTATTCACATTATTCAATTTTACGTGATTTTACCGAAATTTATTCATGCATTTTACATGTTATTTTTCCTTATGTATTGTAGATTTAAACTTATGAAACAGTTTTGCTAGTGATATGTGGGTTAAAGAAGATTATACATACATTTTAGAATGGAAAAATCAAAGGAAAAGACAGCCATTACTGGCAAGACCACACCTGGACTAGTCATAACCTCCCAACAATATTGATGTCGATAACGTGATCATACCTTGATTGGGTATGACCATGCTGCTCTTTTAAAAGCCTAGCATAACCATGGTTGCATCAAGTGTGACCTCGCCACTCGATCTAGATTTCAGGCATGAACACGCCAGACTTCAACATGACCATACCAAAAGAATTGTCTTACCAAATTTAAAACATTATCTATAAAAATAGATCTTAGGGTATCTTTGAGGTATCTAAGATTTTCTTTGAACATCTGGGATCAGCAGGGATAAATTTTGATGGAGTTACATCAAAGATTAGAGTTTGAGAGCCCACCGTAGGAGTTCTTTTCCACTTTCCTTATGGAGGAAACATTTAAGATGATTTTTAATCTTCTTCTCTAGCTTCTTCATGTTTTTCTAATGAGTTTGATGACATTTTTAAGGATATATTAAGTGCATGTGAGTGAGATGAGATGTATAAGAGCATGTATTGAACAAAAGGGAGCATGGTGTATTGCCCGGACTGATCAGCTCGGTAAGTATTTTTGTTATCACCTGTACTATATTCCAATTTTATGTCCACAATCACAACACTTATATTTTCTCCTTTTCAATCATTTTAATAAAATTTATCTTTAACTTAGATGATGTAAGGCATGTGGTTTTCTCATGGTTTTATTCTATGAAATTTTGTTCCCTCGACGTCTTTTTCTTTCATAAACTTTTGAAGTTGATAAGTTAACATTTTGGTCTTCTTTTACTCTTGATTTGGGTGATCTGGACATTAAAATATTTTATGAAGCTATAACTGATGCCCGTTGTGTAGCAGAACAAAATAGGTTAATCGCATAAATCTTAGTGTATGAGGCATAAACACCAACCTAAATTGGGGACCTAAGGAATATTGAGAATAGTTGACTGAATATATTCTCCAAAATGGTATGTGATGTCCATTCTACTTTTGGCCTAGGCATAGACATAAGGAGAAAATATTTTCCCTGGTTGTCAAAAAAGACATGGGTTCCATGGGAGAACATAGTGAAATCACTTGACTGATGTCACTAGAATATGACCTTACATATCAAAGAAACGTATTTCCATCACCTATCATGTCCATCATATACTAAAGTTGTCACCATCCAGATATGTAATTTGTAATTTATCTAATTGTCTTATTAGTACTTCTAGACTTTCTTGATTTTTACTTTCAGACAAGACTTAGCAATTCAATAAGCTAGAACTTCACTTGTTTGAAATATTTTGGTACTATCATCATGGGATCGATACACTATACACTTTAATCGCATTATTACTTAACATGTATACTTGCATGAATAATTAACTTACTTCACGATATGTTTTCGACCATCAGTTATAACGTACTATTATTGAATATTCATGTAATCGAACTTATAAGGATCAAGTGTTTTTGGATGTTTGAGAGTTTCTCTGCTATGGTTTCTCCTTCTATCAATTCCTCTAGCCTTCCTCTCCCCCCAAAACCTAGCTTTCACTATCATACAATTCCCCCTTTAGTTGAGGGGCTTTTACTCTAAATATAAATTAATTCCTTTCCCCCTTTCCTTCCTTATTCCTCAAACTCCATCCTTGGTCAAGTAAAATATAAATGGCTTTTCTCTTCACACATTTTTATGTCCAATAGCCTCAATCTCTTATACATTCCTACCATAAAAGAAGAAATAGTGCCTTTATAGTAAAATAAAAAAGGGTTACCTAGGCCTGGTTAGTTATGCTCCCGATAAGCGACCTTTCTATAGAATTCTTTTCCTTAAACCCTAAACCCTAAAGCCATCCATATGTTGTGGAAGTTCAATGGTGTGTTCAATATCTCATAGTCTTCACTGATTATTTATTTCTTTTTAACTTCAATTTTCTTGAGGATTTGAAGATGAAATAGAGGGTGATTTATAGATCATTTTTTGAAACCCATTTTTTTTAAATATTCACACTTAACTTCTATCCTGCCACAGAAGATTTTGTGGAAGTTTAGATTTGCATTAAGCTTCTGAAACTATCAATTTTTTGTTGATATAAAAGTGAAATTTCTATAATTACAATCTATATTGAAGTTTGATTTTTATTAGTCATTTGAAAGATAATGAAACATAACTTACCTGATTTAGAGAGAGCATTATATTAGTATAGAAACAACCTAACCTAACCTAACTTAATTACTTTGATTACAACTATATTTTGCTCATGACTCAAGTTCCTACTTAAAAAGGCCCAAATTTTAAACATCCACCTACCTTCTCAATGAACCAAGAAAGAAGAAAGATATTAAATCGGGATGGGTATTTTACATTCTATACCCTTAGTTAATAACCTCCCTTTCCAAGACCACCCAATATTATCTCTACGCTTCATCTTAATATCCATGCTCCTTTACAACATTTAATAACACCTCTTCAAACTTATCTCCAGCATATAAAATTAAGTAATTTACTAAAATTGCTTCACTCTCCACCTTAAACCTCACTCCAAATAACACTTCAAAATTTCTTCCTGATTCCTCACACAAATTGATCCCCATCCATATTTCATATTTGGAACAAAGCAATTGAATGAACTCTTAATAATAAAAATTCACTCCATGTTTTATAAAGAAAAATAATTATTGTTTCAAATGGGAGGGATTTCAACAATGATATTACTATCATTAAATATAAGAATTTTGTCAAAGACATTAATGTTGACTTCATTTGCATTATTGAGATCAAGCTTAACTCATCCTTGATTTTAGACTCAATTTCTCTAAACATTTGATGGTTTTAGGGTCTTAAGATCTTGGAAATTTTTAAAATTAGTGTTCACAATCTCATTTTTTTCTCAACATGATTATATATGGATCAAATGAAACTTTACAAATATCATCTTATATGTATTGTAGTCTCCCTCCCAAATAACCATGATTTGATTAAGCACTATGACTCCAAAAAAATTTAATAACTTTTGTATATGCTATGATATAATGTCACACAAAGGAAAGTCTTATGGCATTCTATCATCTCTCTTATAATTATAATTTATAGTCATTAGAACATTGCTTGATATTTTAATTTTATTAAAAAATTGGATGATAATGTGGGAGGACTTTTGCAAATTCCTAGCAAGTTGATGGATTTTAAATCTTATACTTTTGATTCGTGTTTTAGAGAGCTTCCAAATATTAGATTTTTATTTCGTTTATATAATCAACAATAAAAATATCCTTCTAACTGTTTATTGGATATAGCTCTGGGCAATGATAGATGTCTTATTACATTTCCTCACTCTACATATAAAGTAGTGAAACCTCTTACATTAGAACATTCTTCTATGCTTTCCTACCTTGGATCCAATTTTAACCCCATATGTAACTTCTTTTTAAGAATTACTATAAATAATTCTCTATTTTTCATAGTATTATTTTGAATGCTTTTAACATTGAAGTGGATGGTAATATATTTTTTGTTCTCGATAATAAATTGAAGATTAACAAAAAAAAGCTCTTAGATATGCTAAATAGAATTCTTTCAATAACATCTTTAATACTATTAAGGAATTAAATGATGTACAAAGAGATTTACATCTCAATCTTGAACATCACCCACTTTATAAAGATCTTCCCTCACAAGTATTGATTTTCAAAACCTACTTTTTTAATACATCTTTTGGGAGAGCACTTGGATAAGTACTCTTGGTTATCCAAATGGGCATTACATCAAATTATTATATCAAATAATCAAACATAGAGGTTATAAAAGCTACATTGAAAAGTTATATTTTAATATTGTCAGCATCAATTTTCATTAGGGTAATGGTAAGGAGGTTATATTTTATGTATCTACTTTTATTGTATGCCCTAATACTTCTTCCAACACTTTTCCTCTTATCTTTGTTGGTTGGCTACAAAATCAATATAAATGTAACTACTTGCTTATTGACTTCTTAGATCATGATATTAAAAATAGTTTTTTTTTTCTATTTGGCTTTGATAAATGTCCTAGTTCTGATGGCTTCAACTCTAAAATTTTAAGGAAAACTTGGATATAACTAGCTCTTCATGTACCAAAGTAATTATACATATCCTTATATCTATGAACTCCTTAATAATGCCAAACATTTCCTTATTACTAAAAGTAAGCATTCTAAAATGTTTAATGATTATATGCCTATGTCGGTGGTATTTTGGTTTAGGGGAGTTGCCCGTAAGAAGCTATTGATCACCGGAATCAAAATCCCGTCGCCCGCTTTGGAAGGACGTTTTAATGTTTAGAAAAATATGAAATCAAACTGATCCCATATTTTTCATAGTTTTAAATGAAAGACCGTTGTACCTCAAATATTGTATCTATTCGAAGGATAAACACAAGACTTGAGGATGAGGCTCAATCAAATAAACTAAGAAATGTATGATGTCCATTTGGTCTGTGAAATCATCTTATTTTCTGACAATTTCCTCTATTTAATATGAAGAATTAAATAGGATTTATATTAAGCTGGGTTCGAGTAAGGCTTCCTATAAGAGCAAGCCCCTATAATTAATTACATCTTAAATAATAGAAGTCAACTAAGAAAACTCTCGATAAAAATCAAGAAATATCATCTTCAAGGAATTCAAATGAAAGGACTTTTCAATAAAATCAGACAAAGAGGTATGAAATGACATTGGCGCAAATTTAGAGCATTTTGTTTTTGGAATCCAAAGGAGGAAGAACTAGGGGATGTAATGGATCCAGAGGAGAACCTCGGTGACTTCCCAGTCTATCCTATTATTTGGTTTCAATTTAGATGAAAAATTATTTGAGTGTTTCATCCTGCAAATTTTATTAATTTAGGGCTTACATTTGTGTGAAGAAATCACACAAATAGCTTGGAAGATGTGAGGATTTAGGTCGTGAAGAAAGATAACCTCAGAATCCTAAGACGAGTTAAGGCTTATATTGTACAACAAAGTTGTACAAAGGTCTAAAGATGAGGTGAGGATTTATGTTGCATAAGCAGACAACCTCAAAATCCTATGGCTTGGTTGTTTAATTCTAAGGAATGAATTGGTTTAGCTGGTGAAGTCATGTTTTGCTGTTGAAGATGACCGTGTTGCCCACCATGCTAGTTCCAAGCTCCTTGTCGTGAAGTATTTAAGTTTTCTAGGGTGTCAAGTTATGATGTCAACTCAGAAAGCCTTATGGTTGTAGTTTTTTAAATGTTCATGGGAAATGTTAAAGTTGATTAGAGTGACACACCACTATTTTCGATTGGATTCACTTAGTCCAAATGAATTTACTAAACTCAACTTAATGAGTTCTGGCCTTATGATTGAAGTTCTTTAAATTTTATGGAGGCATGTTAAAGTTGATTAGAGCGACACCAATCCTACGGTTCCCTCGTTTCGGCACCACTATTTTCTATTGGATTCACTTAGTCCAAATGAATTTACTACACTCAACTTAATGAGTTCCGTAAATTCATTTGGACAGTGGGAAGCCTCGTTAGCAACCGTAGGTTACTTCCTCTGAGGGATTCTCGATCATCCGATAGAGATGTCTTAATTTAGTTGTAGTTGTTGTTTTGTCTAATGTTTGTGATTAAATTTTGAGTTGTTTTATATTTTGGATGTTGTGGCTGTGAATTTTATCTTGGTTGATTTTAACTTTAGTTTTGGTTTTAGTTTTGTGACTATCCTGATAGTTTTAGTTTTCATGCAGGATGACATTGTTGTTTATCATGAAAGTTTTACAAGTATAGAAAGTACAAGAAAGACAACACTGTAAACTAAAAAAAACATACATGTTCTCGTTCCAGCACCTGAAACTCAAAATGCATGTTAGGGCGCTTTATATGAAGCAGAAAAGTAAGTTTTTAGTAGTCTTCCTAATCCTGTGTCATATATTTGGTGAGTCCTTAGAAGTTTAGCTAAGGGTGATTTTGTTAAGCAAAGCACATTAAGCTTAGTAGACCTCTAAGTTATCCAACAGGCTAGGAGGAAGAAGCAGGTTCATGCTTCCCTCTCACTATCTGGTGAAAGACCTCAAGCTCATTTAAACTTATTGTGTTACTTAATAATTCACCTTATGAACGCCCTAATGCTCAATGACATTGATGTCCTAATTATCCCTAAGAGTAGGGTAATTATCATTTGTAATTTAATTTTGAAGATTATGTGAATGAAGACTCTTAAAGGGGCAAGCTAGTGTTGTTGGAACACTTAGCCAAATTTTGTCCTAATTGGACTTGTTGTGTTTTAAAAGTTGTTAATTTTAGCTATGTTTTCTTTTCTAATCTTTGTTTAATCAGTCTTGATTTAACTTAGATCACTACTAAGCCCTTAAGACCTAGGTGAGTGTGTTAATTAATTTGGAAAAGGTTAAGTTTTAGGTGATCATGATTTATTATTTGAATTTCATTTAAAAATCAAATAGGGGTAATAAATTGATTAATTATTGACTTCAAAAGTCATACCTCTAAGTCCTAGGTTTATTTAATTTTAATAAGCATCCAAAATTTAATAATTTAGAAATTTATTAATTTATCCTTTTAATTTGGAAAGTGAGGTTGATTTCAACCAATTAATCCCTTTTTAATTTCACTCATCCAAACAACCTGATTAAGATCAGAGGTTGCCCATTTCCCTCCTTGAATTAAGCCTAAATATTAATTAAGGCCAAATTCCTAAAATTACACTTTTGCCTCTAAGGCTCTAACACTTCATAATTTGTCAAACTCAAATCAAATCACTTTGAAATTTTTATCCTACCTTATTC
Source organism: Phalaenopsis hybrid cultivar (assembly GCA_002079205.1). Classification (NCBI taxonomy): domain Eukaryota; kingdom Viridiplantae; phylum Streptophyta; class Magnoliopsida; order Asparagales; family Orchidaceae; genus Phalaenopsis; species Phalaenopsis hybrid cultivar. The sequence goes on along the minus strand of JXCR01135628.1, from coordinate 271,962 downwards.
ATGGGTCAATTAAGACATCAGAGGAGAAAATGTAATTTTTTAAAATTTAATTTAATTTAAATAATTATTTTATGCAAAAATGAGATTTTTCAAAGAAAATTTGCTAACTTGACCAAGGTGAAGCCTAATCACTTGAAATTTTTACTGGAGGTAGATTAGACCAAAGAGCAATTTGGACAAAATTTCATGAATTTTTGAATTTTATTTGAATTAATAGAATTATTTTAATTTCTGGGGTATTTATTAAATATAAAATATTTTAAAAGAAGAAAATTAAGTCTTGCTTTTTTGAAAAATCTCCTTAAGGTCAAATAACCTAGAGAAGCAAATCTTATATTTTCTGGTTTTTCTTTGTTTTATTGGAATTATTTTAGTAGAAATCCATTTTTTTAGCCTTTTAAAAATTATTTTAAGCTTCAAAATACAATATATTTATTTAAAATATTAAGAAAAATACTCCAATTATTTCTAAATGCTTAGAAAATAATTTAGAACATTTTCATGAATTTTATTATTTTTTGTGATTTTTATGATTTTTTTAATTATTTCAATATTTAATGTAGGCTTAAAAATGAAGTTTTTATTTTAAATAACATTTTATTTTTATAAAATTCCCCTTATCATAGAGAACTCCAAAAAAAAGTTTACATATTTTTTTGGAGTTACATTGTGATCATTAAAAATCATTTTAGTGCCAAAAAAGATATTTAACTTGAAAAATTAATTTAGGCCATCAAATGGACTAAAAATACTTTGAATTTTTTATGGGGAGTTCTCTTGATCTTAGACAATAGTGGAGATCAAAAATCAAGTCATTTTGATGTTTGTATTTTCCAAATTTAATTATCTAAGTGATTTAGAGTTTATGAAGATTAGGTGTATTTTAAATGACTTGACTCATGAAAAATTTTCTTAAGGGTTCTCTTGTCATAGTGAACCTTCCAAAATTTTCTTGAATTTTTTTAAGCAACATGCTAATTATTATAATTAATTTAAGAAAATAATATGAATAAACTTGAAAAATATGATCTTTGTCTAGAAGTCTCCTTTAACTTGGGAAAAATCAGGGAATGTTCCCCTTGATAGAGGCTACAACATGTCAAAAATTCAACCATGGTGAAATCTCTATATGCATGGAGAATCAAAAGACTTAAGACAGTGTTTAATTAATTAAAAATAAAGCATGCATCAAATGGACTTCAAATTATTTCCACATTGTTTTCCTCTATTCACTGAGAAAGAGGGTATTTTTATTTTATTTTTGTGATTTTTCTACACCAAGATATGGATTTTTAAAGTTAGCGATCATTTTTTGATTTTTTAAATCCCTATTTACCTATTTAAATGCGCAGGGCTCACTGGATCCTAGGCAGCTCTGAAGCTCCACACGGCGCACTCCCATTTGACGCAGCCATCCACGCTAGCAGCCACGAGTCTCACAGTTCATGTAAAGAAGAGTTGTCTGGCTTCATCTTGATCGTCCATCTGATACACGCTCGATCGAACGACGCTCATTCATCGTCCCCAATGGCCTAGCTTGAGAACCGTCCATCTTTAAGGCTTGATATCTCCCTCATTTCTCAACCAAATTGAATGAATTTTTTTAAAATGCTCTTCTAGACTAGAGGAACATATCTATACAGTTAAGATGCCATGAAATCAAGCACAATCAAATGGAGAATCAAAAGAGGCTCGGGATGAAGAGGAGTTCAACACTTTTATTTTGAGAAGGGAAGCTTCAATTAGAGATGCTTGGCACATTTTTTGGAGTACAAGGAGGCTAGGGATTGAGCCTCTTGCTGTGGTGTAAGGTCTAGGTTTGAATTCGACCAAGCTCGATTTCAGGTGTTGATTAAAGTCTATACTAGGGGCTTTGTGGAAGGGGGATTTGATGGGGCTTTGTCTTCCTTTAGTGTTGTGAAGGTGTGGGTAAGTTTAATTTTAGTTTGGTGAACTATGGAGGTGTATTGAGCTTTGTCTTAGTTTTAGATAGAAGTTTAAGCTCAAAATTGAGCTTCCATAGTGGGGATTAGTGGGGGAAGATGGTTGGATTACACTGAGGGGGTCTCAAAGAAGCTCTGCGAGTGATTTGGGAAGCTCTCTCTGAGAAAATTTCAGCACTCCCTCCATGGTTATGGAGGTGAGCTTTGATAAAAATGGCTAAGGGGTGGCTGTTATGGTCAATTGAGGGGTGCAATATGGTGCTTAGGTGAAGGGCAAAGAGGCTCTAACATCTCATTTGGGTGAGGTGGCCTCTAGGTTTAAATTCGGTGAAGTTTAAGAGGGGGCGACCCTCGATTTTGGCTTCTCTGGCGACTAGGCTGGCCGGCCATAGCAGGGGGAGGTGGCTAGGAGCTCAGGGAACGCAGGGGAATCTGTGACAGCAATTTAATGGGCTGAGGTTTAGTTTTGGCAAAAAGATCTTAAGCCTAAGAAAATATGGAAATCAAATCCCTTAATTTAGGGGACAATTGGTCCATGGCTCACTTGGCTTAGGTTTGGCGAGTTTTGGCTCAATCTTAGGGTCCAACTAATGGCTATGGAGTCGTTAATTTGATGGCTTTGGAGGTTAGGCCACATTTAGTGCATGGGTCCAAGTGGGTGCAAATGACCAAAACTTGGGTTTGGGTTAGGCTAGCCATGTCCTTGAGCCCAATTGATTGATGCACTTGATCTAGATGATTGTAATGAACATTTTTGGTGAAGTATTGAAAGGAATTTGAGTTCAATTGAAGGGTCAATTTGAAGGAATTTGAAGATTTGGTCAATTTCGGCATGTTGGGCTAGAATTGGGTCTAGATTTGGCTAAACTTGGGCTAAGTGAAATTGATTATTGAGAATGGTAAATAATAATTCCATGAAGAGTTTTCAACATGAATTGGGTGCCGATTTTGGGATTAAAGCAATCAATTAGGTGAAATTTGGGGACATAGCCAATTTGAGGCAAGTTTGGGATTTTGGACTTAAGTTGAGATTAAATGAAATTTAGGCTTCAAAAAGGCTAATTGATGGTCAATTTTGATGTTTGGGAATGTTATAAAGGGTTTTCAACATAAACCATGGCCAATTGAGGGGGTTAGGGATTCAATTTGGTGAGATTAGGTCATGTGCCCAAAATTGGGGGTTTGACCTATATCAAAATTAGGCCAAAGAATGGGCCAATTGAGCTTGAATTTGGTTTATTTTGGTCACATTAAGGGTGAATTTGAGTTTGTGATTGAAATTTGGGGAGATTGGGATCAAATTGATGGACATTTAAGTTGAATTTGGGAAAATTTGGGTCTTTAAAGGCAATTTGGGGGTCTTGATCAAAGATGGTTAAATTGGCCAAATTGGGTCATTTGGTAGTTGAAAAAAATGAATTTAGGAATATTTTAAATATTTTGGGAATTTTTGGGATTTTTTCTAATTTTTGGAATTTTGGGCTAAGGAGGGGTATTTTGGTAATTTGGCAATTTTTTGGTGATTTTGGGTAATTTGGGCGTTTTCAAAAGATTTAAAATGACTTTTGAACAAGTTTAGGTATTTTGGATAAATTTAGGAATTTTTGCCAAATTTAGGGTTTCAAGGGTACTTAGATAATTTAGGTAGTTTTAGGGGCAAAAGGCTAAGTTGGGCATTTTGGTAGAGTTGGGGTGCCAACCACCATAAATAAGCCATGGATCATTGGAAACACCATTTTGGTCCTCTATGTACTGGTCTTAGCTAAACCCTAGCCTAGGGTCTGTGGGTTTAGAGGACCATCTACATGAGTATCCCAAAAGATTAAGGGAACAGAGTCAAGAAAATTCTAGGTTTAGGGTAGTGAGTGATTGTGAGTGAAGTGAGTGCCTTAGCTCTAGACCAACACCCAAAGTAAACCCTAAGATCAAATAACCCTGTAGGAACTCTCCTTGAGCTCCCCCACAATGACCCCACCTACTAAGTGCTAGAAGTTAGGACCAATATGTGGAACTTCAAGTTGAGTAAAGAAGAGTTTAGAATTTCTAATGGTGAGGGTTCCTTTTGAAGTTCTCTAAGAATAGTCAATAGAAAAGTCATATGGCTAGACCCTAGGCTACTAAAGAGGAATACAAGATCTCAACCAAAAGTGAGGTTAACAAATGGACCCCCAATAGGTGTGGTGTGGTGGGCAAAGCACACCGCGCGTATTGGTGTTGACCGACGAGATCAACAAAACCAATACAAACTCCTAAGTCACGAGACATAGTACGAGTGTGGGATTGTGTGTGCTATTTGTTTCCGCTGGGGAATATAGCAGATGAATATTTGATCAAAGTCAAGGCATAGGGACTCTCGCTGGGGATTGGAGAGTGGATTTTGATTTATGTGATTTCAGGAATTTATAGAGGATGGGAATCAGTGTGTAAGTGCTGATCCCAGGGGATTGGAAATTCAAGTATTAACTTTAGAAGAGATTCGGAAGTTTGGGACCGACCATGAAAAAAGGGGAATCATAAGTTAAGGACTGACTCCAGAATTAGGATTGAAAGTTAAGGATCAATCATAAAAGAGTGTTAGAGCTTAGGGACCGACCACAAAAGGTCGAATCAGAAGTTAAGGGCTAATTCAAAAATGAGAATTGAAAGGTAGGGATCAATCTCAAAAGAGAGCGTCGGAAGGTAAGGACCTACCTCAAAAGGGTGAATCAGAAGGTAATGACTGATTTGAAATGAGAATTGATAGGTAAGGGTCAATCTCAAAAAAAGAGCGTCGGAAGGTAAGGACCGACCTCAAAAGGGGTGAATCAGAAGTTGGTGACTGATTCAAAGTGAGAATAGACAAGTAAGGGTCAATCTCAAAAAGAGAGTGTCGGAAGGTAAGGACCGACCTCAAAAGGGGTGAATCAGAAGTTAAGGGCTGATTCGGAAATGAGAATTGAAAGGTAGGGATCAATCTCAAAAGAGAGCGTCGGAAGGTAAGGACCGACCTCAAAAGGGGTGAATCAAAAGATAGTGACTGATTTGAAGTGAGAATTGATAGGTAAGGGTCAATCTCAAAAAGAGAGCATCAAAAGGTAAGGACCGACTTCAAAAGGGGTGAATCGGAAGGTAGTGACTGATTCGAAATGAGAATTCACAGGTAAGGGTCAATCTCAAAAAGAGAGCGTTGGAAGGTAAGGACCTACCTCAAAAGGGTGAATCATAAGGTAGTGACTGATTCGAAGTGAGATTTGACAGGTAAGGGTCAATCTCAAAAAGAGAGCGTCGGAAGGTAAGGATCAACCTCAAAAGGGATGAATTAGAAGGAAGTGACTGATTCGAAGTGAGAATTGATAGGTAACTAAAAAGAGAGCGACGGAAGGTAAGGACCGACTTCAAAAGGGGGAATCAGAAGGTAGTGACTGATTCGAAATGAGAATTGATAGGTAAGTGTCAATCTAAAAAAGAGAGCATCGAAAGATAAGGACTGACTTCAAAAGGGGTGAATCAAAAGGTAGTGACTGATTTAAAATGAGAATTTATAGGTAAGGGTCAATCTCAAAAAGAGAGCTTCGGAAGGTAAGGACCGACCTCAAAAGGGGTGAATCAGAAGGTAGTGACTGATTCGAAGTGAGAATTGATAGGTAAGGGTCAATCTCAAAAATAGAGCGTCAGAAAGTAAGGACCAACCTCAAAAGAGGTGAATCAGAAGGTAGTGACTGATTTTAAATGGAATTGACAGGTAAGGGTTAATCTCAAAAAGAGAGCATCGGAAGGTAAAGACCGACCTCAAAAGGGGTAAATCAAAAGGCAGTGACTGATTCGAAATGAAAATTATATAAAGTTTGTAGAATTTAATTTAAAGACATGTGTTGTCTGTAAAGTTTGACATAGTTGAAGAGGATTTGTGAGAATTTGAGAGTTTTTTTTTTGTGCAGAATGTGAAATTCCATGGGGATGTGAAGAGAATTAGCATAGACAAAGATCGTTGTGCTCTGCTAGCAAAGAGTAAGAAACAACGAAATTGAGAGAATCCACTCAACATATTTATTTTCTTTTCTTGTTGTTTTTATCACATTTAATTTTCAAAAATATGTTTTTCAAATTTTAATTTTAGTTGGTTGATTTTTCAAAAGAGAGATTTTTTTATTTAAATTTATCACAATTTATATTCTGTTCGTTATATTTTTTCATTTAAAAGTTTCTTCTTTTTATCATTAAATGTTTATTGTTTTGTTCTTCGTTCATTGTAATCGTGAAACAACGCATGGTCCAATGGCTTTTATCTATCGCACCGAGAAGGGCAATTGAACAATCAGACAAATTTTCTGAAAGGAAATTCATTAATCTGCTTCAATAAAATGTAACAGATGAAAAGTACGCCAATGCCTCAAAAAGAGTACAATATGCAAACTGCATGAAGGTACATCCGAAATGTGTCATTTCGAGTGCATATCATGGACTGATCATGTCTGATACATATCATATATGTAATGTAGTAGAGAAGAAAGAGAAACCTCTGAATATTTGTCCCCTTGCGTTGTGAGCTAGTGATCAAGTTGATCTTCTGAGCCACGTTCCAGGACAAGAGTTCCCTTCACGTGCGCCTAGAGATGCAACCTTCTCATAGCTCATACGGCAGCAGTTCTTCGAGTTCAGGATCCGAATGAAATCCAAACGGTATTTTTTTGTTGTCCATCCGTCGGAAAGTCACAGACACCCTACGGCGTTGTACTCCGAGAATGCAGTGCTTGGCAACGTCTGCACCGTTGCTTTTAGAACGAGCACTGATACAACTGGTAGGGAAATCTCTATAGATCCTTTGAATTCTCTGGGGCCGATGACATTGATTTCTTTCCCAAAGAGAATATTGCTTTCACTCATGAATGAGACTATGCATAAGGGTCTTACAAAATCATGATGATCAATGTGAGGAGGTATGTAGTCTCCCTCGTCATATATGTTAATGATGCAGTTGTTTAGAATGTAGTCAGCTGGCATTATGTTCCATCGAACCATTCATTTAATCATCTTTTATATCATCGGGGGCAGCATATCTACTTGATTGTACCTAAGAATCCCGGGAGGATTTCCTTGCCTGTCGTTCGTGAAATTGTAGCAGCGCCCACATTGTATTGTGATCTTTCCCTTTCCTCTCATCCATTTCCTTGGCTTAGAGTAGGTTCTTTCAATGAGCAAGCCTGCTCGACCTCTGTCTCTTAAGTCAAAGATACAATCCAGAATGCTTTGTTCATCCTTTCCTGAAATGACTATGGTATACAATTCCAGTCTTTCCAATATATTGACGAGCTCTCCATGGACTTCTTCGTAGAAATCAAAGCTTCTTTTGTTGACTTTGCTAATTTTATAATATTCTGTTGTGCTGAGGACGGGCGGTTGGCACAGACATTCCCTCATTTCATTGTTGACAGGAATCCAGACTGGTGCCAGTGTTACCTCTAATAGGATGTATGACTCAGCATCCATCAGAACATTTGGCTCGGCATACCATGGGTCGTATTGTTCTGTACCCATTGGGATGTATGCCCCCTCCATCTGACAATTGCTGGTCTGAGATTGATCTTCATTAGAGGCATATTCTTCAAGAGTGTTGAAATGCTCTAAGTGCAGGACATTACAGTCCGATCATTCGATAAAAGTTCCTGTAGTTGACGCTTGTGGCGGTATTTCAACGTTGCAAGTAGGGCAACCCGTGCAAAGGTCATCAAAAGCTGGTGGTACTTCTGGCTCTTGATCATACCTAGGCTCCTCATCTGTGGTGGGCAGGCTGGAAGAAGTTTCCTTCATATCTGGTTCTTAGATGTGTCCCTCTAAAATGGGGATGAGTTGGTTCTTTATTAGTTGTTGACGTCTCCTTTCTTCTCTCAAGAGAGCTTTGTGGTTACGGTGGTTGGCATTTCTCCGTTGAGTCCTCCGTAACAAAGCAAACGGTATCCTGTCATTGTTAGCAGCAACCAAGTTTCTAGTCGGAGAGGCTACCATGGATGGTAGACGGCTAGTTCCTTCCATGGGATCGTGTTGTCTTATCACCTCTTTCCCCTTCAGCGAGAGATTGCTTTTGGCTTTGAATTTTAGAAGTGAGGGCAGTCCCTCCTTTTCTTGTCCACTGACTACATCCATTAGAGGACCTTCGTAGTCCATGTTGATTTCATTGAACTCCATGTCAAAGTCAATAATGCCACCTTGTGGTGCCATCTCCTCATTAAGCTCGAGGTTCCAGCCATCCTTGAAGGCAAAGATCAGCTTCTGACCTGACATTTTTCTGCAGGCGACATAAAAAACATCAGTGAGCTGAAACTTAGCGTGAACAAGAACAAAATAGAATTTTTTTTTTAGTTGGAGGAAATTTTGATTTATTTTGGTGAGAAAGTTATTTATGTATGTATTTATTTTATTTAATTTAGTAGAATATTAAATTTAAACTTAAAGGCAGAAAAGAGAATTGCAGTGTGTAATTTTCCAAATTCTTCATTAGATTGAGGTTAATTACAAAATTTTTGGACCCGGTCACACACTTTTGGCCACATAGATAACTCTAAAAAGATCAAAATTTTATAATTTTCAAATCAAGCGGTGATAAGAAACGTCAGGTTGCGTAATATGTTTTCAGGTATCGCCCATTGATTGGCAGGATGGGTCTTTCACCGTAAAAGTGCACTAACTGGTAGGATCCTCCTGCATAAACCTTTTCAACGACAAATTATCCCTCACGAGTTGGCTTGAATTTTCCACCTATCTTGTGTCGTGCAAGAATAGGCCTTTTGAGCACGAGGACAAGGTCACCAACTTTAAATGCCCTTGGGTGGACCAACTTGTCATGAGCTTGCACCATCTTTGCCTAATAAAGCCCCACATGTTGTTGTGCTTCAAGCTATTTTCCTTCAAGATTCTCTAGTTCTTCAAGTCTAAGCTTTGCACTTTCCTCTATTGTAAGTTGATTGACGACTGCAACTCTGAGAGATGGCGTCTGAATTTCTAGTGGTAGTACGGCTTCGGACCCGTACACGAAATGTAAGGTGTACACTGAGTGGGAGTCCTGAAGGTTATCCGGTAGGCCCACAAAGCTTCTAGCAATTTGTTGTGCTAATCTCTTTTTTTTTCATTGAGTGTATTCCTTAAAATATATACCAAAATCTTGTTGAAGGCCTCGACCAATCCATTTGCTCTGGGATAGTAAATTGTAGAGTATCTCCAATCTATCCCATGTCATTTGACGAAGTTATTGATTTTGATACTTTTGAATGTCGTCCTATTTTCGGAGATTACTCTGCGCGGTACACTGAAACAGTAGACGATTTGGCTTTTGAAGAATTGGAGAACATGTTGTGCTATAACCTCTCGTAGTGGTACTACCCATTTAGAGGATTATTCTGTAGTGGCAAGTATAAACCCATGTACTTTAGAAGATGGAGGGTCTATCGGACCTACTATGTCCATTCCACAACACTTGAATGGCCATGAAACAACAGTTGGGTGTAGCACATTCAGAGGTTGGTGCAAGGTCACCCCATGCACTTGGCACTGGTGACATTTTCTAGTTGTCTCCATGCAGTTGGACATCATTGCTGACCAATAATATCCGAGTCTTTTGATCTTCATCTTCATCTTTGGCTCTGACTGGTGAGTGCCACACAATCAGGCATGTACTTCTTTGACAATATTTTGTGCATCGGCTCTGCTTAAGCACCGTAGCCACATTTGGTCAAACGATCCTCTGTAGAGGACACCACCAACCAAGGTGTATGACATAGCCCTTTTTGTAATGTGATGTGCCTCAGACTTGTCTTCTGGTAGCTTTCCAGTATGCAAATATTCTCTTAATGGCTTACACCAATCTTTGTCGATATCCGCAACTGCGATCGTTGTTTCCTCTTTTCCGAGCTTGTGTATATTTTCAAGGTCAATTTGAGACAAAACCTGTCTTCCTTGTACTGTGATTTCAATGGAATCCTCTATGGGACATGCCAATTCTTTAGCGAGTTTTTCTAGTGCATCAGCATGGGCATTTTCTCCCCGAAGAATCTGATAGAAAATCACATAGGGGATTTGCTCCAGTAGCTTCATCGTGTAACGGTGGTATTCTGCTAGTCTTAGCTTCAGAATTTTGTACTGTCTGTCGACTTACTAGATGACAAGTTGAGGGTCACCATAGATGGTAATATCTATTATGTCCATTGAAATTGCCAACTCCAACCCAGTTATTAAAGCTTCATACTCTGCTTCCTTGTTAGTGCAGGACTCTGTCAAGTGGTATGAGAACCTTAACATACCATTATCTGGCATGATAAAGATCAAACTAATCCCTGCTTTTCCTGGTATAACTGTGCCCGAGCCTTTGTCTTTTCTGGCTGATGAAGCACCGTCGAAGTACATTTCTCAGCGTTGTGTACTGGAGAATTCCATTTTTAGTACTTGTCCATCTGATAATTTGTCGTCAAGAAAGGACCCAACTGGCAGTGGGTGTGCAACGAGAAAGTCTGCTAGAATCTATCCCTTGATAGAATAGAGTGGAACAAAAATTATATCAAATTGCACTAAAATCATTGACCATCTTGCTAGACATCCGGAAGTGTTGGTCGGGTTATCAAATATTGCAATGGATTAACTTTTGAGATTAGGGTAATTTTATGAGAGAGCATGTAATGTCTAAGTTTTTGGGCGACAAAAATTAGTGTCAGACAATACTTCTCAATAGGTGGATACCTCATCTTCGTTGGTATTAGATGACGACTTAAGTAGTAGAGTGTATTTTCTTATCTTCGTCATTGAATTGGGCGAAGAGGGCTCCAAGAGGTCGTCTAGGGCCGCGGTATAAAGTATCAATGATTTCTCTGGATAGGGGCTGCCAAAATAGGAGGTGTCATTAAATATTATTTAACATTCTTGAAGGCCCACCGACATATCTCTTCCCAAATTAATTTGGAGTCCTTTTTAATTAATGTCGAGAAGGGCTGACACCTACCTGAGAGATTAGAGATAAAACGTCTCAGATATGCCAACTTTCCCTAGAAGGAACGTAGTTGTTTCAAGGTTTTAGGAGGATATATTTCCAAGATGACTTTAATCTTATCCGGGTCAATCTCGATTCCCTGATGACAGACAATGAATCCTAGAAATTTCCCGGAGGTAACGCCAAAGGCGCACTTTAAGGGATTCATTTTAAAGTCATATCATCGTAACCATTCGAACACGATCCTCAAATCATAGAAATGATCTATTTTTTGTTTACTTTTGATGACCAAATCATCCACGTATCATTCTACTTGATTGTGAATGAGGTCATCAAAAATCATTGTCATTGCACGCTGATATGTTGCTCCAGCATTCTTTAGTCCAAATGACATAACTGTGTAGTAGAAAATTCTAATTGGTGTTCTGAAGGCTGTAAGTGCAGCATCCTCGGGAGTCATTTTGATTTGGTTGTATCCCGATGATCCATCCATGAAGGAGAAAATTTTGTGTGTAGAAGCGATGTCCACCATCATTCTGGTATTGGTAGTGGAAACTCATCTTTTTGACATGCTTTATTTAGATCTCTGAAATTGACACAAACGTTTCTCTGTCCATTTTTCTTCTTGACTAGAACAATGTTAGCTAACAATGTGGGGTACTGCTCTTCCCGCACAAAGTTAGCGTCTATTAATTTCTTCACCTCAGCTATGACTTGTTGTTCTATTTTGAGGCGCATTCATCTGGGGCTTGTTTTATAGGAGTCATATCTTTGTCCACCCCGAGTTTATGAACTGCTACTTTTGCTGACACTCTTGGCATTTCATCATAACTCCAAACGAAGCAATCTTTGAATTCTGTTAATAGTTTGATCAGCCATAGAGATTCTTCATCGTTGAGTAGAGAGCTTATAAATGTAGGTTGGGGTTGTTCTTCAGTCTCGAGGTTAGTTTCCTTTAACTCGTCGACAGTTAACCTGATTTCCTCCTTAAATTCTGGCTAAGCATCCTCTATTAGCTGATCGGTAGAGTCATCCTCTACATTGAGGCAATCTTCTTCTGATTTATTAGTAACAACCATGCAAAATTCTGCTGGTCCGACTATACCAAATCCGAGACTCTCTTTTGAGTTTGGAGTTTGACTTTTAACACTCCATAATTTTTCAAAAAGTTGTAGTTTACCTTTTGGCATTTTTTTTTGGCAAATGTCCCTGTTGAATTAACTTTTGTACAAAAGGTGAAAAGTAAACAAAAGGAAATTCCATTAATTCATTTGGATCATCATCTAAATTTACATGATTTTCAAGATTAATAAAGATTGAAGCATGGTAAAATTTGATCAGCTTTGAACCAACAGTACATACTTCCTTGAACTCTAAACTCTCCACCTTTTGAGGGAGGATCGGAGTAAGGGTCATAGTGTTTACATAGTGTTTTATCCGATCATACATTTATTTCATATTCACTTTTCTCCATATCTTCTAAGGATATCTCGTACTGAGATTTCTTCTATTTTGTCATCATTATTTCATCTTTAGAATTATCTTCATCACCAATGCTGATGGTTGGCCTAGTCCGTTCAACAATTAGATTGATTCTTCCTCGTCCACATCCCCAGGCTCAACCTCGTGTGCGCGAACCAAAAGAAGCTCCACCAATTTGATGTAGAAGGGTGGCGGAAGATCGTTGAAGTGGAGTTGAATGGCTTCCTTTTTATGATTTTTCTAAATCTTCATTCTTTTTTGTTAGAATCTCGCGTGAGAAGATAGTTTTCTTTGGTGGCGCATAGTAAGCACCATCTTCATGAATACCGACTTCATGAATTGAAAACGGTTGTAGATCTCCTTTGATGCAATGTTCTCGTCCTTCTTGTACTACTTAATGCATTGGTGTAGAGACGATGGAACCATATTGTGTTCATAAATCCACGGTCGACCAAATAGAGCATTAAAACAGGTCTCGACGTCGATGATATGAAATTTAGCGGTTGTTGTTAGTTCTCCGACCTTCATAAGTAATGTAATCGATCCAAGGGCTCTTTCTCCCTTTTAGTTAAATCCTCTTAGCATCATTTTATCGGTCGTAAGCTCTTGGGCTTTGATGTCCAAATAGGTCAATGTCCATAGGCTCATCAAGTTAAGAGATGCTCCTGGATCTACCAGAACTCTAGATAATACAAATATGCCGATGTTGAAGGAGATGTAGAGTGGTCGATTGTGGTTGGTGGTACCAAGCAGAAAATCTTCATCTGTGAAGGTTACCCCTGAATGTTCTTTCAATAAGCAAACTTCATCTGAGGATGTGCTGGCCAACTGAGCTAAGCAAATCTTTGGGTCGAGCAATGCTGTAACCAGAGACTCTCTCATCTCCTTTGATAGGATCAGAGCATCATAAATGCTTAATCGAGCCGGCAACTTCCTAAGATGAGCTAGCATGTTGTAATCCAATTTGTATGGTCCTCAAATTTTTCCTTGGTCATATGTTTCTTCCACTGGTGGAGGTGGAGGTAGTTCTTCTCGAGTTACTATTTGCTTTCCTTTGTCTATAGGAGCTATCCTTGGGGGTAATAATTTTCCTCTCCTTAGGTTTATTTTAGTAATTTCTTCTTCTTGAGGTATCATTGTTGAATCTTCTGGTGTTTCTTCTTTGTCGGAAAGATCTAAGTTGAGGGCGAGTGATGTGTCGTGGTGTTCGAGGATTGGCTCCTTGCTCCCGGTGTTGTCGTAAGCGGTATCGTTGATGTCTTCTTCGGTATTGTTAGTGAGTTCATCAGACTCAAGTTTGATCTGAGGATCGTTTTGGGAATTGAGATCAGAGTTAGATTGGTCACCATCGACGTTTAAGCGTCAGATCTGGTGCTTAGGTGCCAGAACTCATTTGCACAGTTTTTACCTTTTTGCTCCAAATTTGAACCTTTTTCACTCCTTTAAGCATTTTTCACCTTTTTATTTATATCTGCAAGAAAAAAACAAAAATATCTTCCATTAAAGCGTAATATCTCAAAAATAGGTATAAAAATATGTCTAAAAACACTATATATTTTAGGTGTATCAGTATACTTGCGTAGAATCCCTACAACTTAAAGATATAATTGAAATTTTACTTTGCTTGGGATCAAGTTTTTGGCGCTATTGTTAGGGATTAAAATCTTCAATTAGTGGTGTCAAACTATTAAATTCTACATATAAGAAATATCGGGATCAAGTTTTTAGCGCTGTTGCCGGGAATCACAACGGTTGATCTTAACTTTTAGGAGAATTTTAGTTGAAGAATTAGGCTTAGACTTAAAAAATTGTATTGTCGTAAAAACTGTTTTTGTCTGAAAAGTGTTTTTTTTATAAAAAGTATTGTGAAAAAACTGTTTGTGTGAAAAAGAAAGTTTTTGTAAAAATGTTTTATTGTGTTGAATAAATTTTTTGTTTTATTTGTTTAATTATTGATGTATTGTTTGTTGTGATGTGTATGCAAAATAAAGGATCTGCAGGACTTGTGCCTTATGATCTCGAGTTAGAAAAAAGGAGAAATATCAAAAAATAGAAAGGACTTTCAAAACTAGAAATGAAAATGGAGAACATTCAAAATAATAACTTAAAAAATCATCATAAATCATTGAGGGTTTATGTAAATCCTACAGCAAATGAAATTCACTCAAGTATACAAATTTCTATCGTAGAAGCTGACTCGTTGGAACTAAATCCAGCGATTATCTAACTGGTGCAGAACAACCAGTTTGGGGAAACTACTTTGGAGGATCCCTATTTACACTTATCAAGTTATCTAGAACTTTGTGCTACATTTCATTATAACGGCATGTCATATGTTGCTCTTAGATTAAGGCTTTTTTCCTTTCTCACTAAGGGATAAGTCTAAAATGTGGTTATACTCATCAGCACCTGACTCTATTAAAAATTTGGAGGAATTAACTCAGAAGTTCCTAGCTAAGTATTTTCCACCTTCAAGGACTAATAAACTTAAAAATGATAATATCTTATACTGTTAGTATAAAGGGGAATCGATATACAAAGTCTGGGAAAGATTTAAGGAACTCCTAAGAAAGTGTCTGCACCATGCTCTTTCTGATAGGTTAATCAATCAAACTTCTTATAATTGCTTGATCGGACTTTTTTGTTGTGATAGATTGTGTAAAATTTAATTAAATATAATTAATTAATATTCGAATTCTATGCAAGTATACGTATTGTTATCAAGTAATAATGAACTTTCTATTTAAGCCCCAAATATCGATCCTACGGGGAAGATTTAAATTGGAAATGACAGTTTTACTAGGAAATTCACAAAAAGTCAATTAAAATCACTGTCACTAATTTCAATTGTTGAGATGTAATCAAAATTAAATTTCTAAACTATTATCAAATCAAATATGTAAAATTTAAAATAGTAAATACTAATCTATTAACTATGTTTATGTAACGGAGATTCTTATGTGAAAAAACATCCTTCCCACTACAATGAGGCTATAGTAAAATGAGATGAGATAAATGTTCATAATATGTATTGTGCCAAATAGGAGAAATTTTAATTCTCTACCCTGATACAGTGCATAGAAAATCATTGGCTAATCTCAGTGTTTAGTCTCTAAATCTGTGGCTAGGCTAGAAGGATACCGGATTCCACTCCAGAGCTCCCACTTCCCTTCACCTGAAGGCTAGCACTCACTTGAGTTTTTAAACACTAAGACTAAATTGAAAATTTTAGTCTGTCACCCTAAAGGTTCCCGAATTCTACACCCAACAAAGAATATTTCCTTATTTATTTGCACTTAATTCCATAAACGATGTTCTCCTTCATGGAAACAAATGTGATCATTACTCTGTTGTAGAACTCATACTTCATTTCCTGATCATATGTTTCACAACACATTTTAACAATTCAATTGGTCAGATCGAAAAGTAAATTAAGTTTGGAGTTGATCATATGTTTCACAACATATTTTAATAATTCAATTGGCCAGATCAAAATGTAAATTAAGTTTGGAGTTGAAAAATCATCACAAACAATTCAATTGGCCAAATCAAAAAGTAAATTAAGTTTGGAGTTGAAAAATCATCACAATTTATTTTACAATTTAATACTGGCACATTCATATTATCTCTTCATTTCACTATATCTCAGAGTAGGGAGAAAGATAGAGGGAATTACTCAAACTTCATGAGAAAGAAATAACAAAACACAAATTTTATATATAAAAGCAAGTTCATACAACACTGATAAACAAACAATACTTATCTCAAAACTCTTTCTCAAAGCAAATCCTTTGTAGCATTTCCTTAAAAATGTAGGAAGAAGATATCTCTCACTTTTCTCCTTTTTCAACTCTCTTACAGATCACACTAAATCTCACCACAAAAACTCTAAACTATGAAAAAAAATCATTAATTGACTCTAATATAGAAGTGGAATGGAATGATAAGGTGCAAAAAATGAAAGTAGAGGAGTGAAAAATGTAGAGGAGCGTTTTTTCTGATGAAATTTGGCCCCAAATAGATCCCTAGGTCGGTTTTCCAAGAGGTGCCTCCAAAAACTCTTCAAAAAATTGTCCAAATACATCATACCTTCTAGAAATAGGGTCTGCACTGTCTTTAGCACCGTCGGGGCTAGTCCGGCGCCATCGGTGCTGAGTAAAAAATCTCCGCATTAATTTGTTATGCACCGTCGGCGCTACCCTCGGCGCTACCGGCGCTGAGCATTTCTTCAAAAACGCATTTTGACTCCAAATTTCATATTTTTGCTTTAAGCCCTAAAATCCAACAACCTGTTGCTTCCTTTTTGCTTTAAGCCCTAAAAATCAATAACCTGCAAGAAAACATCAAAATACCTTTTAAAGTGCAATATCATCAAAAATAGGTATAAAATATGGGTCTAAAAATGCATATATTTTTGGCGTATCAAAATATCCCAAACTTACATGTTACCTGTCCTCAAGTAACTCTTTTACTACATAAAAAAACATATGACTTATGATAAAGACCTTAACTTTTAGACTTCCATATTTTAGTTTTCCAAATATAATAGTATAAATAAAGAAAAATTCAAAACAACTCCAGTTAATACTAAAGGTCTAAAGATATTCAATAATTAAATCTAAGGTTTCTGATCCTCTATTTCTTTCAAGAAAAATTGCAATTTGTTATATTAGTCACTTAACAAATTCATATGAAAAAGAACTTCATAAAATTTTATTAATAATTAAGTTAACATTCAAATAAAAAGTTTAGAAAATGTGTTCAAGTCTTTTTCCTTAAGTTGATTCAAGTGAAGCCAATTTTTAATTAGGCACCTCCTCAATCTTCTCCCCATATATTTTTTTTCTTTTTCTTTTCTTTTCAGGATCATTTTTAATCCCCTTTTTCTTTTCTTTATTTCTTTTCTTCTCTTTTTTTTTATATGTCAGGATTACTATATCTGGATAGTCTTTAATGATTTTGAACTTCACTATCTTTTTCTTAAAATAAAAAACTTTTTACATTTCTTCACTTAATCAAATTTTTTAACTTAAATTTTCATAAAGTTTAATTCTTTTCTTTTTTACATGAACTCTTTAAGATTTTTAATACTTCAAAAATACAAATTTCCTTTACTAAAAATAGAAAAAACATAGTCTTATTCTCTTTTACGAAATATCTTAGCCCCTAGAATTAACTTTTAATAATGAAAATTTTTAATTAAATTTACTATATATTTAGAAACATAAATATAGTTATCCAAAGTTAACCTCTAATACCAAAGTTCATATTAAATTTAAATTTTTGAAAATATAATTAAGTGAGGACAAATAAAATTAAGTTCTTTTCTAACAATGATACCCCCCCCCAAAACTTACATTTTTAAAAGATTTTTACATGAAGAACTTTAAAAATGAAGATTAAAAGAATATATATAAAAAAAAAATTCATACATGTTGGAGATTCTGATTTTTGAACGTAAATTTTGAAATATTGCAGGTGCTAATTATGAAAACTACAAGGCTAAAAACATTAAATTGCACATAATACATATAAAATTTGTTGAAAAAGAGCTAATCACAAAACAGAACAAAGTGCTAAAAATAACAACAGAACTAAATTAAGTTCTAAAAAATAAAAATAGTCTTCCACATTACAGTTTCACATAACATAACAACAGAGTCTCAACAACATCACAACACAAACAATACAATCACACAGTACAAACATAAACAAACAAACAAAATAGATCACCAGTCATCATCTTCCTCATCATCGACATCTAACTTTTGTTGCTGATATGAAGTATAAGTAGGGTGACCAGGGAACTGAACTGGATGGTCACCCCTCTGGTGTCTCACTAAAGCATCATCATAAGCAGCATCATACTCAAATTTCTTGCCAATCAGATCATCAGTGTGAGCATTTATGGCCTCTATATTTTGCATCCTATGAACCATCCTCAAAATATCTCCTTGTTGTTTCATCATCTGATCCAAAAGTTCTCTGTTGCTGGGGTCACTAGAAGTAGGCCCATGAGAAGTAGAAGGAATATCTCTAGCCTTACTGCCAGATCTCCAGTCAACATGAGATTCATATGTCTTGATGTTAGCAGGCCTAATAGGTCTCTGAGGCTCAATCCTCTCCTTATTAGGTCTCAACTCAACTCCTGCCTGCTCACAAAGTGTGTAAATAAGAGCAGGGTGTGTCAATCCACCAGTGGTCTCTCCCAGAGCAATAGATCAAATGTTCATATAAATGATAGAGCCCACATTTATGTCCATAAATTGTTGAATACAGTAGTTCAGGATAACTCTATCCTTGGTCACTTCACTATGATGGTTCGTCGGAATCATTCTCCCAGAAATAAAATAGTGCAGGCTTTAGATACTACATTTAAACTAGTACGGGGAAAGTTAACTTTAACTCCATTTTATTTTCCAAGCCCCTTTCTCCTAGTCAGAAAAGAAATAACTTCATCTAAAGCCTGATCTGTAACAGAAAAAGAATGATATTGGCATCTATACACATCTTCTATAGAATAAAACTCATTTATTTTCTTTGGAGTAAATTATACCCTTTTTCCACGAACAAATACATAATCATCGGAAGCTTCAGGAAGGTTGGCATAAAATTCCATTACAATCCCAGCTATCGCATCGACAGTAAAATAACAAAAGTTTTCCCATTGCCGAACAATAATAAAATGATCAACTTCTCCTCCTGGATTTTTAAAACCTCAGTCCTGAATTACTTTCTTATTGTCATAAATGCTATGAAATCGAGCACTGGCTCTAAAGCTAACAAATCTCTGCTCGTTATATTCTACTTTCCTTTTGCTCGATCTAGGTGTCATAGGAAATCTAGAAAATTTTGAAAAATCTGAATAAATTCTAAAATTCCAAAAAACAAAATATAAAAAATTTTAAACTTTAAATCACTATATAAAACTTCATCACCAAAGGATTTTCTCAAAAAAATTTCATATTTTCGGATCCATGCAATGTGAGATAAATCCTTGGTGAAAATAAAAAAATTTTGGTTTAAAGTGTAGCTCTTACCTAGAGAAGATGAAATTCGAAGTCTTTTAGCATCTAAATCGCCTCAAATTTGACCACAATCAAGCCCTAGCCACCCAAACCAAAAATTGAAGATGACTTAAGCATAAAAATGGTGGCCATAGTAAAAATTATGAATATTTAAGGGTTAAAATCTGCTGTCAGGTCAAGGGCGTCTGACCAAAGTAAAATATGTTGAGATTTTTGTACCTCTTTTATACTGTTTTTAATGATATTGCACTTTAAAGAAAGGTATTTTTGATGTTTTGTTGCAGGAATGATGAATTAAGGTTAATGGAGAAAAAAGATGCAAAAAGGCGAATTTGGAGCAAAAAGAACCAAAATGTGGAGAATTACACTAGGGCGCCGACAGCACCATCGACGCCGCCGACGATGAGCTTTTCCCGAGGCTAAAAGACAAAATCTCCAAAAGGCCGCCGACGGCGCCATCGAGGCCGCCGACGGCGGGATCGACGGTTATGTGTACTTGTACAATGGATAAGGCCGAATTTTGGAGGGGTGCATAAGCATCACTTGGGAAAACTCATCCACATCTTTAAAGAGAAGATTTTGGCCGAAAATAGAGGAGTCTTAGAGGTTAGATAGGCTCCATTAGTGTGTAGAGAGCTTGCTAGAGCGTGTAACTGTGAGGAATTCTTTGAGAAATTGTCAGAGTGGAANTGTGTAGATGTTAGCCCTCAGGTGAGGGGAACGTGGGAGCTCCGAAGTGAGAGCCGGTATTCTCCCAGCCTAACCGCAGAATCAGTAACCAAGCATAGGACGTCAATGTTCTTTATGCCTGGACCAAAGGGTAAAGAATAGGTATGCTCCTATTTGGCACAATTCAAATGTTCTTTATGCCTGGACCAAAGGGTAAAGAATATCGCAGATTCAGTAAACAAGTGTAGGATTAGTCAATGTTTTTTATGCCTGGACCAAAGGGTAAAGAATAGTCAGTAAACAAGCGTAGGATTAGTCAATGTTCTTTATGTCAGGACCAAAGGGTAAAGAATAGGTGCCTATTTGGCACAATATAATTTGAACCAATTCACTTTATCCATTCACTATAATTTCTTGACAGGGAGAAACTATTGGCACAATATAAATTGAACTAATTCATTTTATCCATTCACTATAATTTCTTGACAATAATATAAATTGAACTAATTCATTTTATCCATTCACTATAATTTCTTGACAAAGAGAAGGATGCTTTCTTATATATCATTTGGCACAATATAATTTGAACTGATTCACTTTATCCATTCACTATAATTTCTTGACAAGGTGTAGGATTAGTCAATGTTCTTTATGCTTGGACCAAAGGGTAAAGAATATGGCACAATAAGTTCTTTATGCCTGGACCAAAGGGTAAAGAATATGTATGCTCCTATTTGGCACAATATAAATTCTTTATGCCTGGACCAAAGGGTAAAGAATAGGTATGCTCCTATTTGGCACAATATAATTTTAACCTATGCCTGGACCAAAGGGTAAAGAATAGGTATGCTCCTATTTGACACAATATAATTTGAACTGACCTGGACCAAAGGGTAAAGAATATGTATGCTCCTATTTGGCACAATATAAATTGAACTAATTTAAAGGGTAAAGAATAGGTATGCTCCTATTTGGCACAATACAATTTGAACTGATTCACTTTATTCGCCTAGCTGCAGAATCAGTAACCAAGCATAGGATTGTTCAATGTTTGTTATGCCTGGACCGATGCAGATTCAGTAAACAAGCGTAGGATTAATCAATGTTCTTTATGCCTGGACCAAAGGGTAACACGCAGATTCAGTAAACAAGTGTAGGATTAGTCAATGTTTTTTATGCCTGGACCAAAGGGTAAAGAATAGTCAGTAAACAAGCGTAGGATTAGTCAATGTTCTTTATGTCAGGACCAAAGGGTAAAGAATAGGTGCCTATTTGGCACAATATAATTTGAACCAATTCACTTTATCCATTCACTATAATTTCTTGACAGGGAGAAACTATTGGCACAATATAAATTGAACTAATTCATTTTATCCATTCACTATAATTTCTTGACAATCAATATAAATTGAACTAATTCATTTTATCCATTCACTATAATTTCTTGACAAGAAGAAGGATCCTTTCTTATATATTGAATATCACAAATTAAACATAGTTATTTATTAGTTATCCAAATTATCTACTTATTTTAATATTAAACCCTACCTTCTATCTTTAGTTATTTATTAGTTATCCAAATTATCTACTTATTTCAATTGTATATCAGTGACAGATAAGCAAATTGAACCGCCGTCGTTGTAGTTGAAGTATTACTTTTTATTAAGCCTTAGTCCGTAGTATTCTATTTCTTTCTGTGGGATCGATAACTACGACTCCATTAGAGCCCTATATATCTTGAGCGATACGTATACTTGCGTTGACAAATTCGACTTTGACATTATTGAATCTTATATCTATGCAAATTTATTAAATCAAACA
This sequence comes from Phalaenopsis hybrid cultivar, assembly GCA_002079205.1. NCBI lineage: Eukaryota > Viridiplantae > Streptophyta > Magnoliopsida > Asparagales > Orchidaceae > Phalaenopsis > Phalaenopsis hybrid cultivar. The sequence goes on along the minus strand of JXCR01135628.1, from coordinate 250,069 downwards.
CATATATATAAAGTCGCAGTCAAGATTTTGACACCGTTGCTGGAATTTAAATCTTCTAGTAGCATCATCAAATTCTTGTAATTGTCGATTTACAAAAAGAAAAAGGTCGGTCAGCGCCGTCGGCGCTGAAGGCCTGAAAATTTCATATTTTGATATTTTTTTTAATTTTCAATTTCCTATTGACTTACTCCAAAATTTTTAGTATTTTAGACACAATTTTTTATCTAATAATAATTCATAAAACAAAACATTTCACCAGCACGAATTTTCACAAACAACAACAAACTAGCTTTTATATATGAAAGTACACTTTTTACAAACACAATTTTTTTAATGACACAATCACACATATTAAACAAATTAATTATAAATCAGTATCTAAATCAAGCCACAACACTGAATGCTATCACAAAACTATACACACAATCAAAGTTCGGAATTCTAAAGCAAAAAGCAAAAAAAAACCAAATCAAATTAAATCCACACAATTACACTAAATATAGATAATGCTTTAAAATAGATAAAGAATTTAAAGTCTTTAATTAATACGCCTCTTCTTCAGTGCTTTCTCTTCTAGTTGGTAATGAACATATAAGTTGTAGAAGGATCGGTACGGGAATTGATCTGTTGAATTTTCTTCGATCCACCCTTTTTCTTTAAACATCCGAACTAATCCTGCCTCAAAAGTTCCAGTGTGATTAAAGTTTTCTTTCATTCTCCAATCTAAGTGATCAAAAAGGTATTGAAGATCTTCTACTACATTCATAATACTCTGAAGTTCCCTTTCAAAGCAAGCGAACTTCTACTGTTTGTGGTATTAATGGAGTTGAAGCATGTGAAGATTGATCTATGATGGCTTCCAATACTTCATTTCCATTTCCACAATAATTCTCATCTATAGGATTCATGGGCTCCCAAGGTAATAAAGTCTTTTCCCAACTTTCATATGGAACTTTGGCTTGACTGCAAATCAAAAGATGGTAGATGGATGCCCAATTCCATAAATTGCTCCATTAGTAAGGATATCAATAATAAATTTAAATATAATAGACCCTATATCAATGGGTTTTTCTATTTGAATGCAGTAATTTAAAATAGCACATTCATTGGTAACTCTACTAATTTTCATAGTAGGGAGTAATTTTGCAGTATTAAAGAAATGTCATTGCTTCGAAATTGGATTAAGTAATGAAGTGGAGAAACTAACATATCCTGTAATCTCGTATCTCCCACATATCACTTTCATCCGTCAGAAGATTGTAAACAACTTGCATCAAATCTCTTGTAGGAATGAAATTTGTATAATGACATATTGGAATGTTATCTATCATATACAATTCTTTAATCCTTGCAGGAGTAAATGGTACAGCCTTACCTCATACGAAGACAACATCTTAAGTAATTTCATGTAAGTTTGCATAAAACTCTTTCACCACAAGTACGACAATCGCAGACGTAGTGTAACACAGAACTTCCCAATGCCTTTGCAGAATGATTTTATCAATCGGACTAGTAGGATTGATCACTCCATGATTAACAAATCCTCTTTCCCTGATCGATCTCCTCTTTGTAATAACTTTATCGTATAATCACTGTGTGTCAAAACTAATAAACTTTCTTTTGTTGAAAAATACATACCTCAAAGTATTTCTGGAATTGGAAGCCATGAAATCTGAAAATAGGAAGTTACTAGGCATCCAAGGATGTTTCTAGTCCTTTTTAAACTCGTTCTAGTGGTTATTATGAAGTGAAATCACGGCAAAACCTACCAAAAGTCATATAAAACCATCCAACCACACTCAGTGTCGTCGGTGCTCCTGATTGGTGCTACCGACGCTGATGTCAGTTATCTAGGGCGCCGTCGGCGCCCATTCAGGCGTCGTCAGCGCCAGTGGCCAAAATTGTGATTTTCATTTTTTTATTCAATTTGATTCCAAATTTTCCTCCAATATCAATATTTAACTTAAATTATAATAAATGCAATTATGTAGGATTATTATCTACTAATATATAAGACACTTAATAAGCTAAATAGTAATACATAGCAATATAAGTATGGGTTGCCTCCCACAAAGTGCTTGGTTTAACGTCGTCAGCCCGACATACCATTTGTTTAGTTGGATTGATTTAACATTAAAACTTCTTTAAATTGAGGTATGTGCCCTTCATAATAATATTTCAAATGATGCCCATTAACTTTAAATATCTTTCCAGTGTTAAGATCTTTAATACCAACAGTTCCATGATGATAGAATTTAATCACTTTAAATGATCCTAACCATCTGGATTTTAGTTTTCCTGGAAATAATCTCAATCTTGTATTATATAGTAGAACTTCTTGTCCATCTTTAAATTTCTTCTTAACAATCTTCAGATCATGCCATATTTTCATTTTCTCTTTATAAATTTTCATATTATCATTTGCTTCATTTCTAATCTCCTCAAGTTCATTGAGTTGCAAAAACTTTTTCTCACCAGCATTCTTTAAATTAAAATTAAATTCTTTAATAGCCCAAAATGCTTTATGTTCCAATTCTGCTGGTAAATGACATGTTTTTCCAAAAATCAATCTATATGGGGACATTCCTATAGGAGTTTTATAAGCAGCTTTGTATGCCCATTGACCGTGACTTTTTTATAAACCAACAAATACAAGAATTTAACAGCGCTACTATAAGATTTAAATCTCTGGCAACGGTGCCAAAAACTTGACCGGCGACTTTATATATGCTTAAAAATATAAGTTAAATATGAACGTAATAAATATTCAATAATTGTAAAGTCACACTTACCAACACAAGTATACATATCGCTCAAGTAATATAGGAGTCTAATGGAGTCCTAGATATCGATCCCATAGGGAGTAATATTAGAAGCTGCGAACTAAGATTTTAGAAAAGTAATACTCAATCGGAACAATGGAATTTAAATTGCTTATCTGTCATTAATTAGCAATTGAAATTAATATGTAATTTTAATAACTCTTAAATGNACGATAGGACCGAATTGGGGATTTTAGTCTGTCACCCTAAAATCTCCAATTCTACGCCCGATAATATTATTTGCTTATTTATTTGCACCCAACTTCCAAGGGTTTTGACCTCCCTGAATCTTGGATGTAATCTTCACTCTAGTTGTAAAACTCAACATATTTTAACAAATCAATTGGCTAGATTGAAAGTAAATTAAGATTGAAGTGAAAAGATCATCACAATTTCTTGAACATTTTCATGGCTTCACCAATTCAAATCACCATTTCACAAATCTCGAGACAAGGAGAAAGACAGAAAATACTACTTAGATCTCACGGGGAAAACACAACAAAAACTCAGAATTCATATATAAAATCAAAGTCATACAAACTACAACAAGTAAATAACTTATCTCTAATTTCTCCCCGAGAACACTCCTTGAAGTTCCTCTGAATCTCTTCCTTTCTTTACATCAAACAAAATTCCTCTTTGAAGTAGCAAGGAGGAAGAAATCTCTCACTTTCCCTCCACTCTTACAAGCTCTCAAAGAATTCCTCACAATTTTTACACACTATTGGAACCTTTATAACATCCAAGAACTATAGACCCCCCTAGACTCCTCTCAATTTTTGGCCAAAATCTTCTTTTAAAGTTGTGGATGAACTTTCCCAAGAGTTGCTTAAGCATCCCTTCAAAATTTGGTCTTATCTAAAGCTTGACTAGGCATAACCGGCGAGCTCACCGTCCGCAGCCTCGAGGGCGCCGTCGGTGGACTTCTAGAGAATTTCTTCCAGTAGCTTTGGGAAAAACTCACCGTCGGCGGCGTCGAGGGCGCCGTCGGCGGCCTAGTTCAAAACTCCACATTTTGGTTCTTTTCGCTCCAAATTCACTCGTTTTTGCATCTTTTTGCTCCATTGACCCTAATTCATCATTCCTGCAACAAAACATCAAAAATACCTTTCTTTAAAGTGCTATATCATTAAAAACAGTATAAAATAGGTATGAAAATCTCAACATATTTTTCTCTGGTCAAAATCCCTCAAACTTAACTATTACTTGTCCTCAAGTAATTTTAGTAATATATAAAAGTTATGATCTATTGTAGTAAAGTTTTAATTCAGAAATACTATAAGTTTGATTTAAATAAATATCATAGTGAGATTTTCAGAAAAAATTCAAGTAATTGAATTAACTCTGTAGCCACAAGATTATCTAGTTATCAAGTTTAAGAGTTCTAGTTTTCTATTCATTTTGTGAAAGACTATATGTTGCAATATTAAGTCACTTAGAATATCCAAAAGATGCTAGTAAAAGACCTATTCCATAAATATAAGTTCAGGAATGTATTTAAGTTTTCCCTTTAGGTTTATTTAAGTTTTCCCTTTAGGTAGGTCCAGTGAAGCCAATTTTTTATTAGACCCATTAGGTAGGTCCACTGAAGCCAATTTTTGATTAGGCATATCCTCAAGCTTCTCCTCACTTTCATGGTAGGTCCAGTGAAGCTAATTTTTGATTAGGCATATCCTCAAGCTTCTCCTCACTTCCATAATGTTTTTATTTCTTTTCTTTTTTTTCATTTGTATTGTTTTCATTCCTATATATTTTCCTTTTCTTTTCAGGGATTGTTTTTAATCCTTTCTTTTTCCTTTTTCAAGTGAGGATTACTATATCTGGATAGCCTTTAATGATTTTGAGCTTCACTTTTCTTTCCTTAAATTTGAAACTCAAAGCATTCCTTTACCTTATAAATATTTCATAGTTTTTACATCATTGAGCTCCAATCTTTTCTTCTCAAATTAATTTCCAGATTCTTAATAATCATAACTGTTACATCATTGAGCCCCAATCTTTTCTTCTCAAATGAATTTCCAAGATTCTTAATAATAACTGTTACATCATTGAGCCCCAATCTTTTCTTCTCAAATGAATTTCCAAGATTCTTAATACTTTAAAATATAATTTCCTTTACTTTAAATAGTTAACTATAATCTTATTCTCTTATACTAAATATCTTAAGTTAATAAAATTAATTTTCATTAGNATATTTCCTTAAATCTACCATAATGTTTAAATAGTTACAAAAATATAGTTACCTGAATTAAATTTACTACATGAAATTTTATAAATAATTTTTTAAAATATTGAAATAGAGGAGACCTAATAGTTAATCTTTTTCTTCCCTTCCCCCAAATTTAAATTTTTAAATATGACATAATACAGGTGGAAAGAAAAACTATAAATATAAATCATACCTCAGTATTGTATGCATTTTCATCATTCTGAAATTTTTGCGGGCCTTCTCAAATTTTTACTTCACCTCGTTTGTAATATTAGGAGCTTTCTACACATATAAATCATTAGAGGAATTTCTGGGTAATGAAATTTTGAAATAAGTATAAAACTAAAACATTAAACAAGCACAATATTTCCTAACACAACCACAATACTAAACAATTAAAACTAAATTGCAAAAATAAAAATCACATTACATTACAAAATACTACTCAACATCTATTAAACTACACATGCACATTTAACTATAACACTAACTTTATAACAAAAATTAAAATTATCCAAGTACACAAAATAATAAAAATGAAGGTCCAATTACATAAATATCCATTTCTATTACAAAAAGATTACAAAAATAAAAGTACAAATATAAGTACATCAATTTCATTCAATAACAAAATCCCAAGCTATATCCTGATCAGTAGTGGATTGGGTGATACTGAGTATATCGGCACTCAGGAAAAGTAACATCAGGCTCACCTCTGTAGTGTCGGGCCTGAGCTTCATAATAGGCCACCTCAAAATTTGAATGCCTCTAAACGTACTCACTATCCTAATCGTGTTGACGTTCTAAACCTCAAATCCTTTCCATTTATCAATTTTATGCTCTTCCGCTGCAAGGTCAACTCATTCATCAAATCAGAGAGGGTAAGAGAACTAAAAAGTGGAAGGTCATAACTTGTAGAGGGAACATCTCCACGAGTAGAAGGTTCTTGGCTTAGAGGAAGGAAGATCATAACTAGTAGAGGGGATATCTCTACTAGTAGAAGGTTCTTGACTTATACTCCCAAGGCGGAAGGTCATAACTTGTAGAGGGGACATCTCTACTAGTAGAAGGCTCTTGACTCCTACTTCAAGTTCTCCATTTCTCATGGGATTCATAAGTCTTCAAATTAGCTTTACTAATGGGTTTCATAGGGTAAATCTATTCATCATCTTCAATCTCTACTCTAAGAAGTTTGCAAATTGTATAAATAAGTCCAGGATGTCCTAGATCTCAACTAGACTCACTCCTCGTCGTAGTCAATATATTCTTAAGAACAATTCTCCCCACATTTATAGTACTATTATTCTGAATACAGAAATTTAGAATAGCTCTATCTGTTACCTCACTATGGTGATAGGTCGGTAACAGAGTAGAGGAAATGAAATAGTGTCACGCCTTAAAGGTGGCATTCAGCATGGAATCAGAAAAATTTACCCGTTCTTGTTGTTTTATCTTCCATGTTCATTTCCCATCAGTGAGAAAGTTGATCACATCATTAAGGGGGTCTTTAATCGTACTAAAGGATTCATATTGGCAGCTATAAGAGTCTGGAACTTCATAAAAAGTGTTGATGCGGGCGGCAGTAAACTCAACAGGAAATCCACGTACTTTAACGATTCCTTCATTAGAATAAATTACATTGGCGTAGAACTCCTTCACAACATTTGCATCAGCTCTATTGGTGGTGTAACAAAAGTTTTCCCACCTTCGCTTAGCAATAACTCGTTCAATTTCTCCTCCCGGATTCTCAAAAACTTGATCTTGTATACATTTCTTCCCTCTAAATACTGAAGTAAATCTCGACTGAGCCTTCGCATTGATGAAGCATTTCTCCTCCCGGACTTTCAAAAACTCAATCTTGTATGCACTTCTTTCCTTTAAATATGGAGGTAAATTTTGTTTAAGCCATCGCATTGACGAAGCGAGACTCATCGAACTCAACTCTTCTCTTTTAACGTGGAGCCGTTTTCAATCTAATCAAATTATAGAAAAATTCCAAAAATTACTTCAAATAAACAAATCATGGCTTCTGATAGTAATTCTAAGAGTTCAACATTAAGATCCATGAATTTCTTCCTAAATTTTCTTCACATTCTCAAATTTTTTGGATCTCCTCAATGTGGAAGAAATCCATGGTGAAAATCAAATATTTTTAGCTTGGAGTGAAGCTCTTACCTAGAGATGATCAAATTTGGTGTCAAAAAGCCTTGAAATTGCCTCCCAATCCAAGATCTTTCAAGCCCTAGTTCAAAAATGGCTTTTTTAGGAGGAAAGGGATGATGAATAGTGGCGATTGACTAGTCAAAATTGCAGTTAAAGGTGTTTTTTCATGAGCTCGCCGTCAGCGAGGTTGATGGCACCGTCGACGCGCACTATTGGAATTCAATCCTAAGTCTCGGGAAAATCTCACCGTCGGCGACGTCGAGGGCACCGTCGGCGGGCTCTCTTGATTTTGTCCAAATTCCAGATTTTCATGATTCCGATCAATATCAAGCCTTAATGACATCTTTTTAATCATTATAAACATAATTTTAAGTGACCAAATGATTTACTTAGCACATATAACTTTTCACAACACAAAACATCACATTTATATACAAATTCCAAGGGGTACAATGTACGTTACGTAACACACCTAAGTTTGGTATTTTCTCAACCTCAACACATTAATTCAACATCGCAATCCAAGTCACAACACTCAAAACGCTGAAAACAAAACATCCTATGCTTAATACAGAGATCTAAAAGCATAATTCTAAAGCAAAGCTAGTACAAAGTTCAAATCACAATACATATCTATACAGAGATCTGAAAGCATAATTCTAAAGCAAAACAAATACAAAGGTCAAATCAAAATATATAGATAGAAAGAGTAGTATAAATATACTAATCCTCAGATTCAGTACTCGATTCTCCTCTGAGATCACCCATTGATTGCACATGAACGAAGAGGTTATAGAAGGGTTGGAATGGATATTCTTTAGTAGAATCCTCTTCTATTAACATCATCCTCCTCATCAGTCATATTAAGTTATCTTCTAAATGTCCAGAGTGCTCAAAATGTTCCTTCATCCTCCAGTCTGATCAAAGAAATTGGAGATATTATTAATCGCATTCATGACATTTTGTACCTCCTTTTCCAATCTATTGATTCGGCGCAGGATCGCCAAAGATTTATCAGGGACTAAGGGTTGAACTGGTAGTGAATTCTGAGATGATTGATCTACGATGATGGTCATGTCATTTTCATCTTCAAAAATTGGGAATCTCTCAGTTAGATCCAAAACTTCCAAGGTAGCAGTACCTTTTCTCAAATTTCATAGGACACTTGGAACTGACTGCAAAGTGAGAAAATTGTGGAGGGGTGTCCAAGCCCATAAGTTGATCCATGAACGATCAGTTCAAAACTGACTTCACAATTATGGATCCAATGTCGATCGACAATCCCCTTTGGATGCAGTAATTCAAAATGGCACTTTCTTTAGAAACTTTACCGATCTTCATTGTCGATAACAGTTTTGCAGAAATGAAAAAGTGTCAATGTTTTGAAACGGGATTTAGGAGTATTGCAGAAAAACTAACATACCTATTTTCTCTTATTTCCCAATCGTCAGTTTCGTCCGTTAAATATTGGTAAATTTCATTCATCTGGTTTCTCGTTGGGACGAAATTTGAATAGTGGCAGACAGGAACATTCTCTATCATGTATAATTCGTTGATCCCTGCAGGAGTGAAAGTGATCCATCTTCCTCGCACATAACATCTCCCTGGTTGATTCCATGTAAATTTGCATAAAATTCTTTCACCATTGGAACCACCACGGCGGTGGTAGTGTAGCACAACACTTCTCATCTTCACTGCACTATCGTTTCTTCAATATCCGTTGTGGGATTATTCAATCCACAATTTACAAATCCTCATTTCTTGATCAATCTTTTCTTCGTCAGTAAATTGTTGAAGATTCGCTCCGCTTCCGCACTAATAAACTTTCACCGATTGAAAACTCACATTCTGGGATTATCATGGGAATTTGATGCCATAGGAATGAAATTAGTGGAGTANGTTACTTGATCAATCTTTTCTTCGTCAGTAACTTGTTGAAAATTCGCTGCGCTTCCGCACTAATAAACTTTCGCCGATTGAAAACTTGCATTCTACGATTATCAGGGGAATTGGATGCCATTAGAATGAAATTGTTGGAGTTTCACTTCATTTTTGGAGGGAAAATATGAACTAGGAATCGAATTTTTGAGTTTAAAAGGACAATTCCCGCCCAAAAATTGCCAAAAACCGCCATTTGAACCCAAGTAACCGCCAATTCGTCGGTCTCGCTGTCGGCGGGGTTGATGGCACCATCGGTGAGCCTTTGTATTAATTTTGTCTGGACTCTAGAGAAAAACCCATTGTTGGCGGCGTCGAGGATGTCGTCGGCGGTGTCGTGGGCGCCGTCGGTGCCCAAGGCAAAATTTTCACAATTTTCGCTCTGGTCCGAATGCGTTCCAATTTTTCTCTATGGATACAATTTTTAAGATACTTCAAAGGTAAATAAGAGTAGTAGAGCTTAATACTACCACATACTAATGATAATTTCAAATAAAAATTACTATAATAGCGATAAAAGTAAAGATAAATATAGGTTGCCTCCCATAAAGCGCTTGGTTTAACATCGTCACCTCAACCTATTCAGGTGTCATTCAGGTTGACTGATCATTAAAATCTCTTTAAAATTTGGTCTTTTACCCTCATAATATAGTTTTCATATGTGTCCATTTACGTTAAATCTATTTCCCGTCTTCTGATCTTCAATTTCAACAGCTCCGTAAGTATAAACTAGAGGTACAGTAAAGGGTCCTAACCAACGAGACTTCAATTTCCCAGGAAATAACTTCAGTCTAGTGTTGTAAAGTAAAACTTTTTTCCCTGGCTCAAAATTCTTCTGGTTAATGTTCCGATCATGCCATAACTTTAATTTTTTCTTTAAAATTCTATCGTTATCATAAGACTCATTTCTTAATTCTTCCAATTCATTTAATTGTAACAATCTCTTCTTACCAGCATCTTTCAAATTATAATTAAATTATTTAATCGCCCAATATGCTTTATGCTCCAATTCTAATGGTAAGTGACAAGTCTTTCCAAAAATCAGTCTGTAAGGAGTCATTCCAATAGAAGTTTTATAAGAAGTCCTGTAAGCCCATAATGTGATATCCAGTCTACTGAATCAATATACTCTACTAGGGTTTACAGTCTTTTCAAGTATTTGTTTAATCTCTCTATTAGAAACTTCAGTTAACCCACTATAAGGGAGTCTTCTCAAGTATTTGTTTAATCTCTCTATTAGAAACTTCAGCTAACCCACTAGTTTGAGTGTGAAAGTCCTGTAAGCCCATAATGCAGTATCCAATCTAGTGGACCAATCTATTCTACTAGAGTTTATAATCTTCCAAGTATTTGTTTAATCTCTCTATTAGAAACTTCAGCTAACACACTGGTTTGAGGATGATAGGCAATAGAGATTTGATGAATAATATTAAATTTTTCTTCCAATCTCTGAATGTATTTATTCCTAAAATGGGATCCTCCGTAAGTGATAATCATTCGAAGCATTCCGTATCTAGTGAAAATGGATCCTCCATCAGTAATAATCATCCTAGGCATTCCGTATCTAGTAAAATATTTTTCATTAACCTCCGTCAGTGATAATCATTCTAGGCATTCCGTATCTAGTGAAAATATTTTTTATTAAAAATCTCGAACACTTTTAGCGTCACAACGAGGTAAATCTTGTGCTTCAATCCACTTTGAAACATAGTCTACCGCAACTAATATGTATAAGTTCCCATATGAAGGGTTTAGCGCCACCAGCGAGGTAAAGCTTGTGCTTCAATCCACTTAGAGACGTAGTCTACTGCAATTAATATATACAAGTTCCGAGGGTAAATCTTGTGCTTCAATCCACTTAGAAACGTAGTCTACTGCAATTAATATATATAAGTTCTCTTGTGCTTCAATCCCACTTAGAAACATAGTCTACTGCAATTAATATATATAAGTTTTCAAATGAAGGAATAAATGGTTCCATAGAAACGTAAAATCTTGAAACACTTTTAACGCCACAACGAGGTAAAGCTTGTGCTTCAATCCACTTAGAAACGTAGTCTACTGCAATTAATATACATAAGTTTCCAAATGAAGGAATAAATGGTCCCATAAAAGCTAATCCTCAAACATCAAAGATCTCAACTTCTAATATAAAATTTAGAGGCATTTCATTTCTTCTAGATGTAATGCCTACTCGTTGACATCGATCACAAGTTTTTATATATTTATAAACATCTCTAAAGATAGTAGGCCTAAAATCCAGCTTGCAAAATTTTATAAGCAGTTTTATCAATCCCAAAATGTCCTCCAAATTTAGAATCATGACATTTTTGAATGATTAGCTCAATTTCTTCATAAGGTATACATCTCCTCATAATCAGATCTTTACATTATTTATATAAATAAAGACTCATCCCAAAATATGCTTTCGCATCATGAATGAATTTCCTTTGTTGTTGCAATGTCAGCATAGGTGGCAAAATATCACTTATAATATAGTTAACAAAGTCAGCATACTATGGTATTTTCCACTCATTAATATTATAAAGTTGTTCATCAGAAAAACTATCTATAATTTCATTATCAGTGTCAGATGATTCTTGATTTTCTAATCTTGACAAATGATCAGCAATTTGATTATCAGTTCCCTTTCTATCAATAACCACAAGATCAAATTCTTGCATCAAAAGTATCAATCTAATCAGTTCCCTTTCTATCAATAACCACAAGATCAAATTCTTGCATCAAAAGTATCCATCTAATCAACACCCTTTCTATCAATAACCACAAGATCAAATTCTTGCATCAAAAGTATCCATCTAATTAACCTCAGTTTAGCATCCTTCTTTTGCATCAGATATTTAATGGCAGAGTGATCGGTATGAACAACATATTTAGCTCCAATTAAATAAGATTTGAATTTATCTAAAGCATACAAAATGGCTAGTAACTCTTTTTTAGTAACAGTATAGTTAATTTGTGCAACATTAAGAGTTTCACTAGCGTAGTATATAACTTTAAAAATCTTTTCATACCTTTGTCTAAGGACAGCTCCAATAGCATAATCACTAGCATCACACATTAGTTCAAATGGTTTCTCCCAGTTAGGTGAAACTATAATAGGGGTTGTGATTAATTTTTCTTTTAATAACTTAAATACATTTAAATAGCGTTTAGTAAATTCAAATTTTTTGTCCTTTTCTAAAAGTTGGCATAGATGTTTGGTAATTTTTAAAAAATCTTTAATAAAATGTCTGTAAAATCCAACATATCCAAGAAAACTCCTAACCTCTCTTACATTAGTAGGAGGTGTTAGTTTAGATATAACTTGAATTTTTGCAGGGTCTGCTTCCATACCATCTTCCGAAATTTTTTGCCCTAACACAATTCCTCCTGCAACCATAAATTGACATTTCTCCCAATTTAGAACCAAATTAGTTCTTTCGCATAACTCCAAAATTTTTTTAAGATAATTTAAGCATGTGTCAAATGATGTTCCAAATACAGAGAAATCGTCCATAAATACTTCAAATCCATCATCAATTAACTTACTAAATATGGACATCATACATCTCTAGCATTCTTCAAAAAGCAAAAGTTCCAAAAGGACTAGTAAATGTTGTCTTTCCTTGATCCTCAGGAGCAATAGGAATTTGATGATAACTGGTATATCCATCTAAAAAACAAAAATATTTGTGCCCAGCAAGTCTATCTACTATTTGACCTAAAAAGGGTAAGGGGAAGTGATCTTTCCTGGTGGTAGTATTTAATTTTCTATAATAAATGCAAATACGCCACCCAATAACTTGTCTGATAGGTATTAATTCATTATTTTCTTTTATTTCAACAGTCACTCCTCCTTTCTTAGGAACACAATGAATTGAACTTACCCACGCACTATCTAAAATAGGATATATAATTTCAGTGTCTAACCATTTCAAAATTTCCTTCTTAACTACTTCTTTCATCATTGGATTTAATCTC
>JXCR01135628.1:170059-233520 GCA_002079205.1 Phalaenopsis hybrid cultivar | reverse complement strand
ATTTTTATGGCTTCACCAATTCAAATCAGCATTTCACAAATCTCGAGATAAGGAGAAAGACAGAGAAAACTACTCAGATCTCATGAGGAAAACACAACAAAAACTCAGAATTCATATATAAAATCAAAGTCATACAAACTATAACAAGTAAATAACTTATCTCTAATTTCTCCCCAAGAACACTCCTCGATGTTCCTCTGAATCTCTTCCTTTCTTTACAGCACACAGAGTTCTTCTTCAAATTAGCAAGAAGGAAGAAATCTCTCACTTTCCCTCCACTCTTACAAGCTCTCGAAGAAATCCTCACAATTTTTACACACTATTGGAATCTTTCTAACATCCAGGACCTCTAGACCCCCCTAACCTCCTCTCCATTTTCGGCAAAAATCATCTTTTAAAGTTGTGGATGAGCTTTCCCAAGAGTTGCCTAAGCAACCTTTCAAAATTTGTCCTTATCCAAAGCTTGAGTAGGCATAACCTTTGAGCTCGTCGTCGGTGGCCTCAAGGGCGCCGTTGGCGGACTTCTGGAGAATTTTGTCCTGTAGCCTCGGGAAAAACTCGTCGTCGACGGCCTAGTTCAAATCTCCACATTTTGGTTCTTTTCGCTCCAAATTTGCTCCTTTTTGCATCTTTTTGCTCCATTGACCCTAATTCATCATTCCTGCAACAAAACATCAAAAATACCTTTCTTTAAAGTGCAATATCATTAAAAACTGTATAAAATAGGTATGAAAATCTCAACATATTTTCCTTTTGTCACCCATAATGTAATATCTAGTCTAGCATACCAATCCAATTTATAAGGATTTATAGCTTTTTCTAAAATATGTTTAATTTCATCATTCAATATTTCTGCTAGACCACTAATTTGAGGATAATAAATAGTAGAGAATCTAGGCATTATATCATATTTCTTGATTAGTTTTTTGATTCTCCTATTCCTCAAATGAGATCATCAGTAATGATTACTCTCGACATTCCATATCTTGTAAAAATATTTCTAATTAAAAATTTAGAAACACTCCGAGCGTCACATCTAAGCACAACAATAGCTTCAATCCACGTAGACACATAATCAACAGCAAGTATTATACATAAATTTCTAAATGAAGGCATAAATGGTCTCATAAAGTCGNACTACTTCTTTCATCATTGGATTTAATCTCCTTTATGGATCAACTCTTGGTTTATATTGTTCATCTAATATAGTTTTGTGCGAATCTCTTTTGTGGATCAACTCTTGGTTTATATTGTTCATCTAATATAATTATGTACATACATATCGAAGGACTGATTCCCTTAATATCAGCTAAGGTCCAACCAAAAGCTTTTTTATATCTTTTTAATGTATCTAACGAAGGACTGATTCCTTTAATATCTGCTAAGGTCCAACCAAAAGCTCTCTTATATCTTTTTAATGAAGGACTGATTCCTTAATATCAGCTAAGGTCCAACCAAAAGCTTTCTTATATCTTTTCAATGTATCTAACAGCATTTGAATATCAGCTAAGGTTCAACCAAAAGCTTTCTTATATCTTTTCAATGTATCTAACAGTCTTTGCTCTTGCAATTACTAAGGTCCAACCAAAAGCTTTCTTATATCTTTTTAATGTATCTAACAGTCTTTGCTCTTGCTGATAAGGTCCAACCAAAAGCTTTCTTATATCTTTTTAATGTGTCTAACAGTCTTTGCTCTTACAGTTCTAAAAGCTTTCTTATATCTTTTTAATGTATCTAACAGTCTTTGCTCTTGCAGATCATTTAATTATGAAAGCTTTCTTATATCTTTTCAATGTATCTAACAATCTTTGCTCTTGCAAATCATTTAATTCAGAAGATATAACAACAGGTAATGTAGATGAGTCTCCAAAAACACATACTTCAAGTGGCTAGGCAATACTTTCAACTCAAGTTCAGGTGGTTTTATAATGGATGGAAATAGATTTTTATCAGCATTTTCCGTAATATCCAACATCTCATATTTTTTCTGAACATAATATAATTCTTCATTTTCTAATTCGTCCAGAATAATTTTGTCACTCTCTTCAAATTATTTTTTCTTATCAAAATGTTCTTTAAAATGTTCTTACAATAGATGCTCACTAATTTCCATGCGAAAACATTCATTATCTCTTTCAACCATAGGGTATTTCATAGATTTTGTAATGTTAAAAGTCACTTCTTGATCGTTAACTCTCATAGTTAATTCTCCTTTTTGAACATTTATCATAGTTTTTGAAATGGTCTCCCTAAAATGATAGGTATTTCTTTATCTTCCTCCATATCTAAAACAATGAAATACATAGGAAAGATAAATTTATCAATTTTTACTAGAACATCTTCTATAACTATCTTAGGATATGTAACTGAAAGATCCGCTAACTATAGAGTTACAGAAGTAGGAGAGACATCTCATAATCCTAATCTTTTGAAAATTGATAGAGGCATAAGATTAATGCTGCCTCCCAAATCACATAAAGCTCTTCCATAAAATTTTTCACCAATAGCACATGGTATAGTGAAACTACGAATCACATAAAGCTCTTCCATAAAATTTTTCACCAATAGCACATGGTATAGTGAAGCTGTCAGGCATAAGATTAATGCTGGCTCCCAAATCACATAAAGCTCTTCCATAAAATTTTTCAGCGATAGCACACGGTATAGTGAAACTACCTATCTTTTAATTTTTCAGGAAGCTTTTTCTGAATAATTGCACTACACTCTTCGCTAAGTGCAACGGTTTCATTATTCGTGAACTTCCTTTTCTTGGTCAGAATATCTTTCAAAAATTTCACATAATTGGGGATTACTCTAAAGCTTCTACGAAGAGAATATTTACTGTTAACTTCTTAAAAATTTCTAAAAACTTGGAAAATTGTTTATTCTGTTTGTGTTGCTTCAATATTTGAAGAAACGGTGGTGGAGGTTTCTCATTATGTTTGGAAAATTGTTTATTTTGTTTGTGTTGCTTCAATCTTTGAGGAAACGGTGGTGGAGGTTCTTTCACAGTAATTTTCATTGGTGGAAATGGATACTCTTCAACTTTCTCTTTCTCAGTTTCTATTTCTTTTTGCACCCTTGTTTCCAATTCTTTTCCACTTCGTAATTGTATCGCTTTGATTTGTTCTTTTCCATGATCTTTAGGATTTGGTTCCACAACACTAGGAAAAATTTCTAATGTTTGGTTATTAAGTGCAGTAGCGATATGCCTAATTGATTTTCAATATTCTTAATAGGAGTTCCTTGATTTTGTAATTGATTTCCATGAATTTGTAAATGATTTCCTTGATTCTGTAATTGTTGAACCATGTTTAATATCAGCTCTTCCATGGACAACTTCTTTCCTTAATTTGAGTGTTACTGTTAAATCCTGGAGGATAAGAAGGTCTATAGTTAACATTTCCTTGGTTGGATGAATTTCCTAATGGGTTCACTGGGTTGTTTACCCATTGTTGATTTGTAGAAGAATTGTTATTCCAATTAAAATTTGGATGATTCTTCCAACCTGGGTTATAATAGTTTGAATAAGGGTTGTTGGGTCTATTAATAGCATTTAAAGTCGCATATCAAGGTTGAACATCCACAAATTACCCAAATGAAGTCTCTTCCATCATAGGAGGTGTTGGAGAATAATTCATCCCATAATGATCTAATTTCTTGATATTGCAACAATCTGCGAAGCTAACATAGATAGTGCATCAGAATCATGAATACTAGCTGCTCTTTTAGGATTTACCCGTTCAGAGGGCCATTGAAAATTATTGGTGGCCATATCTTCTATTAATGAATAAGCTTCATCAAATGGTTTTGACATTAAAGAACCACCAGCTGCAACATCTATAATCAATCTAAGAGATCCCACTAATCTATTATAAAAAGTTTAAATTATCAACCAATCTGGTAATATAAGATGAGGGCACTTCCTAAGAATACNTAGGTTGGTGTTCATTCTCTATTCCTTGATTGTTCAAGTTGTTTTCCATTGTATCAAAATTTCTAGGTTCTCATCTTAATCTTTTAATCCTTCTAACAGTGCATTCTAATTCCAAATTATAGGGTATAAGACTTTCAGGTCCAAATTTAAACATACAATTTGAAATCAGTACACAGTAATATAATTAACTAAATATAAAACTAAGTTACAATTCAAGTAAAAATTTTCTAATAATCATAATTTGTCCGTTACTCTAATTTTGATTTTACTCACTCACTCCCCGGCAACGGCGCTAAAAACTTGACCGTGACTTTTTTATAAACCAACAAATACAAGAAGTTGACAGCGCTACTAGAAGATTTAAATCTCCGACAACAAGGACAAAAACTTGACCGACAACTTTATATATGCTTAAAAATATAAGTAACGGCGCCAAAAACTTCACAGCGACTTTATATATGCTTAAAATATAAGATAAATATGGACAGATTTAATACTGCTGCTAAAAGATTTAATTCCTCAGCAACTGTACCAAAACTTAATTACAGTTATGGATTCGATAAAGATGGATGTATATAATTCAGCAACTGCACCAAAAACTTAATAGCAGTTATAGAGTCGATAAAGATGTATGTATAAAAATATTCAATAATTGTAAAGTCACACTTATCAACGCAAGTATACGTATCACTCAAGTAATATAGGGCTCTAATAGAGTGTAAAGTCACACTTACGCAATTATACATATCGCTCAAGTAATATAGGGCTCTAATGGAGTCCTAGATATCAATCCCACAGGGAGTAGTTTAGAATTATGGACTAAGACCTTACGTATCGCTCAAGTAATATAGGGCTCTAATGATCTGTCACACTTATCAACGGATATCGATCCCACAGGGAGTGGTTTAGAACTGCAAACTAAGATTTTAGAAAAGCAATACTTCAATCAAAACAACAAAGTTCAATTTTCTTATCTGTCAATAATAGGCAATTGAAATAAACATGTAATTTTAAAAACTATTAAATAACTAATGATACTAATGAGGGTTTAAATGTGATATTCAATATGTAAGAAAGCATCCTTCTCCTTATCAAGAATTTATAGTGAATGGATAAAGTGAATTAGTTCAAATTATATTATACCAAATAGGAGCATACATATTCTTTACCCTTTGGTCCAGGCATAAAGAACATTGACTAATCCTACGCTTATTTACAGAATCTGCGGCTAGGCTGGGAGGATACCAGATCTCGCTTCGGAGCTCCCACGTTCCCCTCACCTGAGGGCTAACATCTACACTTCAGCACACAAACGATAGGACTGAATTGGGTATTTTAGTCTGTCACCCTAAAATCTCCAATTCTACGTCCGATAATATTATTTCTCTATTTATTTGTACCCAACTTCCAATGCAATCTCCAATTCTACGCCCGATAATATTATTTTCCTATTTATTTGCACCCAACTTCCAAGGTTTCCAAATCTATGCCCGATAATATTATTTCCCTATTTATTTGCACCCAACTTCCAAGGGCTTAACCTCCCTAAATCTTGGATGTAATCTTCACTTTAGTTGTAAAACTCAACATATTTTAACAAATTACTCCCTGAATCTTGGATGTAATCTTCACTTTAGTTGTAAAACTCAACATATTTTAACAAATTTATCCCTGAATCTTGGATGTAATATTCACTTTAGTTGTAAAACTCAACATATTTTAACAAATCAAATATCTCCAATTCTACTCCCGATAATTTTATTTCCTTATTTATTTGCACCCAACTTCCAAGGGCTTTGACCTCCATGATTCTTGAGATGTAATCTTCACTTTAGTTGTAAAACTCAACATATTTTAACAGATCAATTGACCAGATTGTGTAATCTTCACTTTAGTTGTAAAACTCAACATATTTTAACAAATTAATTGGCCAGATTGGTAATCTTCACTTTAGTTGTAAAACTCAACATATTTTAACAAATCAATTGGCCAGATTGAAAATAAATTAAGATCGAAATCAATTGGCCAGATTGAAAGAATATCATATTTGCACCCAACTTTCAAGGGCTTTGACCTCCCAAATCTTGAGATGTAATCTTCACTTTAGTTGTAAAACTCAACATATTTTAACAGATCAATTGACCAGATTGGTAAACTTCACTTTAGTTGTAAAACTCAACATATTTTAACAAATCAATTGGCTAGATTGAATTTCCCTATTTATTTGCACCCAACTTCCAAGGGCTTTGACCTCCCAGAATCTTGGATGTATCTTCCAAGGGCTTTGACCGCCTTGAATCTTGGATGTAATCTTCACTTTAGTTGTAAAACTCAACATAACTTAACAAATTAATTGCCCAGATTGAAAGTAAATTAAGATCGAAGTGAAAAGATCATCACAATTTCTTAAATTAATTGGCCAGATTGAAAGTAAATTAAGATCGAAGTGAAAAGATCATCACAATTTCTTGAATATTTTTATGGCTTCNACAATTTCTTAAACATTTTCATGGCTTCACCAATTCAAATCACCATTTCACAAATCTCAAGACAATGAAAAAAACAGAGAAAACTACTTAGATCTCATGGGGAAAACATAACAAAACTCGAAATTCATATATAAAATCAAAGCCATACAAACTACAACGAGTAAATAAACTTATCTCTAATTTCTCCTAAAGAAAACTCCTCGAAGTTCCTCTGAATCTCTTTTTTTTCTTTACAGCACACAGAATTCCTCTTCGAAGTAGCAACGAGGAAGAAATCTCTCACTTTCTCTCCACTCTTACAATCTCTCGAATAATTTCTCATAATTTTTACACACTATTGGAACCTTTTTAACCTCCAGGAACTCTCTCCCCCTTCCAGCCCTTGTTCTCTATACACTAATGGAACCTCTCTAACCTCCAGAACCTTTCTAACATCCAAGACCTCTCTAATTTTCGGCCAAAATCTTCTCTTAAAGTTGTGGATGAGCTTTCCCAAGAGTTGCCTAAGCATCCCTTCAAAATTTAGCCTTATTCAAAGCCTGATTGGGCATAACCGCGGAGCTCGCNATATAAAATCAAAGTCATACAAACTATAACAAGTAAATAACTTATCTCTAAATTTCTCCCAAAGAACACACCTCGAAGTTCCTCTGAATCTCTTTCTTTCTTTACAGCACACGGAATTCCTCTTCAAAGTAGCAAGGAGGAAGAAACCTCTCACTTTCCCTCCACTCTTACAATTTATCGAAGAATTACTCACAGTTACATGCTCTAGCAAGCTCTCTACACAGTAATAGAACCTATCTAACCTCCAGGACTCTTCTTTTTTNAAATAACTTATCTCTAATTTCTCCCCAAGAACACTCCTCGATGTTCCTCTGAATCTCTTCCTTTCTTTACAGCACACAGAGTTCTTCTTCAAATTAGCAAGAAGGAAGAAATCTCTCACTTTCCCTCCACTCTTACAAGCTCTCGAAGAAATCCTCACAATTTTTACACACTATTGGAATCTTTCTAACATCCAGGACCTCTAGACCCCCCTAACCTCCTCTCCATTTTCGGCAAAAATCATCTTTTAAAGTTGTGGATGAGCTTTCCCAAGAGTTGCCTAAGCAACCTTTCAAAATTTGTCCTTATCCAAAGCTTGAGTAGGCATAACCTTTGAGCTCGTCGTCGGTGGCCTCAAGGGCGCCGTTGGCGGACTTCTGGAGAATTTTGTCCTGTAGCCTCGGGAAAAACTCGTCGTCGACGGCCTAGTTCAAATCTCCACATTTTGGTNTCTCGGGAAAATCTCGCCGTCGGCGCCCTAGTTCAATTCTGCACATTTTGGTCCTTTTCGCTCCAAATTCGCACTTTTTTGCATCTTTTTACTCCAATGACCCTAATTCATCATTCCTGCAACAAGACATCTAAAATGCATTTCTTTAAAGTGCAATATCATCAAAAACAGTATAAAATAGGTATGAAAATCTAAATATATTTTCCTTTGGTCATACATGTTATCACATTGATTATTAAATTGAGATAAAAATTCTTAACCATCAATATATAACATGTGATTTTAGAACTCGACAAAAGCATCACAAACATCCCTAAAGGGAGCATATAAGGAGAAAAATCAGTCAACTAAAGCCACACTCCCCAACAACAGGCTTAGTTGAAACTACCTTTAAATAACACACCATCAAGAATTTCTTCAATTGGAGATCTTATCATCTGCATAATGCCTACTCCTCTACATTATCACTCGTAAGAAATTTATGATCCACAACAAAAAATTCCTATTCTAGGAACCAACAAAGAATTATCCTAATCATCCATAAATTGGTAAAAAACTCACAATATTACTTTCCAAATCTAGTGATGTATGCTTATTTATGAGAATCTTGCTTAATTGAACTTGATATATATAGACATTTTATTTAAATTTGTGGCAAAGTAAGAACACAAATCATCTCAAAGATTTTTATAATGAAAATAGCCCAAAAATGCCCTTCAAGCATCCCTAACCACATTTCATCAAAATCTATAATACTTATAAAATAACATTCCATAGAAAAATTGAAAAAAAAAAACCAATAAATTTATGTAATGCAATTGTCACAATTGCTTTTGAGAATATTACAAAATAAAAAAAAAATTGAGTTGAAATTTTATTACAAATTTTAATATTTGATCTAGAATTTAACCATGAGCTAGAATCTTGTTACATGTTTTGTAATTAGCAAAGATTTAACAAATATTAATATAATTCCCCCCAATTTTTAGTAGACATACCCTACAATTTTCGTCATCTAAATCAACATTGTGTATGACATAAATACCAAAATTAATGTTTGAACCAACAAAAAATAAGTTGCTTTAGACATACCCTACAATGATGACTCAGTTACAAGTCTTAGCCGACCTTGTTGCATGGCTAATAGATGCATGAAATGTCCAAAACAAGTTGCTTTACAGCATCCGATGGCGTTAAAATTCTTTGCTAGGATCAATCCACGACGAAGACACTACCCCTCCTATCTTTGATAAATTAAATAAATTATGTACTGTTTATCTTAGTTATATCTTGTCTGCTTTAATNATAAAAAATTTTGAGTTGAAATTTTATTACAAATTTTGATATTTGATCTAGAATTTAACCATGAGCTAAAGCACAACCAGTCGCAGCGCGCCGCGTGTTCTTTCGACCGGTACGAGGCTGACGCGGCGCTGACGTGGATATTTTGTAATTAGCTAAGATTTAACAAATACTAATATAATTCCCCCCAAGTTTTAGTAGACATACCCTACAATTTTCGTAATCTAAATCAACATTGTTTATGACATAAATGCCAAATTGTATACACCAAAATTAATGTTTAAACCAACAAAAAATAAAAAAAGAATGATGAATCACTCACAAGTCTTAGCCGACCTTGTTGCATGGCTAATAAATGCATGAAATGTCCAAAACAAGTTGCTTTACAGCATCCGATGGCGTTACGATTCTTTGCTTGGACCAATCCACGACGAAGACACTACCCGTCCTATAGCTGAGTGACAACTTCATAATGGAGCAGATATGCATTGGCTCCTATCGTTATAAATTGGCCCATTTTCAATCCCATCAGACTAAATTAGACTAGCGAACTTCCAATATATATATATATGGAGAGAGGTACAGAGCTATCTTGAATGTGAAAAGAGGAAGAATAATGCCGCGTTGTTTTCAATAAACAGAAGAATGTGAGGTCTACTTACGTCATTTTCAATAAACAGAAGAATGCGAGGTCTATTTATTGTGTAGTTGGATCTAAAATATCTACTCTCTTAATTGGATCATTAGATGATCGACATTTAATGTGACCAAATCAACTAAGACGACTTTCTCTAATTTTGTCCGCCGCATATGTACATAGGGCTGTCTAAACGGTTCGTTGTTCGCGAACAAGTCNGGCACACATCTTCTAATAATTAAATCTTTACATTGTTTATATAAATATGGGTCATCCCAAAAATACTCTTTTGAATCATAGATAAATTTCTTTAATAGTGGATTCTTGATATCAGGTGGTAGAACGTCAATTACAATATAGTTTACTATATCAGCATACCACGGTACATCCATTTCATGAATATTATATAAATGTTCATTAGGGAAATTTTCTAAAATTTTGTTTGATAAATTAGTTAATATTTTTATTTCTATTCTAGATAAATGATCAGCTATTTGATTATCATTCCCCTTTCTATCTACCACGGTAAAATCAAACTCTTGCAATAGAAGTATTCATCTAAAAAATATTGGTTTAATATCCTTCTCTTGCATCAAGTATTTAATAGCAGAATGATCTATATTTACTATACATTTAATTTCAATTAAATAAGATCTAAATTTTTCAATGGCATAAACAATAGCTAATAACTCTCTTTCAGTAGTAGTATAATTAATTTGAGCATTATTTAGATTTTTACTAGCATAATATATAACTTTAAAAACTTTGTCGTGCTTTTCTCCTAATACAGCCCCAATAGCATAATTACTAGCATCACACATTATTTCAAATGGTTTCTCCCAGTCAGGTGATACTATTATAGGTGCAGTGATTAATTTTTTCTTTAATAATTCAAATGTTATGCATTCCTCATTAAAATCAAGTTTTGTATCTTTTTTCTAAAAGTTAGCATAGGGGTTTAGTTATTTTTGAAAATTTTTTTATGTAGCGCATGTAAACACTAGCATGTCCTAGAAAACTTCTCACCCCTTTAACATTCTTAGGAGGTGGTAATTTTTCTATCACTTGGGATTTTTGCAGGATCTACTTCCATGCCTTTTTCAAAAATTTTATGCCCAAGAACAATACCTTCTGCAACCATAAATTTACATTTCTCCCAATTTAAGACTAGGTTGATTTTTTCACATATCTTCAGAAATTTTTATAAATTATTAAGACATAACTCAAACGAAGTCCCAAATACAAAAAAATCATCCATAAACACTTCCATTCCATGCTCTCTAAAATTGCTAAAAATTGACATCATGCATTTTTAAAATTTTGCAGATGCATTGCATAATCCAAAAGGCATTCTACGAAAAACAGATGTTCCATATGGGCTTGTAAATGTTATTTTCTCTTGATCCTCTGGAGCAATTAGAATTTGTTGATATCTGGTTTATCCATCTAAAAAGCAATAGTATTTGTTCCCAGCCAATCTATCCAACATTTGATCTAGAAAGAGCAAAGGAAAGTGATCTTTTCTGGTGGCCATATTTAGTTTTCTATAGTCAATATAAATTCACCAACCAGTTACTTGTCTTATTGGTATTAATACATTTTTCTCATTTTCTTCAACAGTCACTCCTCCTTTCTTCGGAAGCACTATCTGAAATAGGATATATAATTCCAGCATCTAACCACTTTAAAATCTCTTTTTTATCAACTTCTTTCATTATTGGGTTTAATCTTCTCTGAGGACCCGCTTTAGGTTCACACTGTTCATCTAATAAAATTTTGTGCATATAAATTGAAGGAATAATTCCTTTAATATCTACTAAAGTCCATCTAAAAGCCTTTTTATACTTTTTCAACATCTCTATCAACTTTTGTTCCTGAATTTCAGTTAACTCAGAAGATATAATAACAAGCAATTTAGATGACTCTCCTAAAAATACATATTTTAAATGGGCAGGTAATATCTTCAATTCAAGTTTAGGTGGTTTAATACTTGAGGGAATAAGATTTTTACTATCATTATCCAGCAAGTCTAATGCTTCAAATTTGCCCTGAATATAATATAAATCTTCTTCTTTTACTTCTTTTTCAATATCAAAAATTTCTCCTTGCTTTAATTTATCTTCAAATTCATTCTTAAACTGCTCATTACTTAGATAATCAGCTACTTCCTTCCTGACACATTCATTTTCTTTTTCTATTGCAGGATATTTCATAGCTTTTGCTATATTAAATTTCACTTCCTGATCATTAACTCTCATCATTAATTCTCCTTTTTTCACATCTATTCCAGCTCTCCCTGTTGCGAGAAATGATCTCCCTAAAATAATGGGAATCTCTTTATCTTCCTCCATATTCAATATTATAAAGTCTACAGGGAAAATAAATTTATCCACTTTTACTAGCACATCTTCTATAACTTCTTTTAGATAAGTTATTAATCGATCAGCTAACTGAAGAGTTACAGTAATAGGGGAAATTTCTCATAAATCTAAACGTTTAAAAATTGATAAAGGCATAAGATTGATACTCGCTCCTAAATCACATAAATTTGTTTCGTAAAACTTTTCTCCAATTGCATAAGGTACAGTAAAACTACCAGGATCTCTTGATTTTTCAGGAAGCTTTTTCTAAATAATAGTACTACACTCTTCACTAAGTGCAATGGTCTCATGATCTGTAAACTTATTTCTTGTTTAATACATCCTTCATAAATTTAGCATAACTTGGCATTTGTTCCAAAGCTTCAATAAAAAGAATATTTATCGTTAACTTCTTAAGGATTTCCTAAAATTTTGTAAATTGATTATCTTTATTCTTCTATTTCAGTCTTTCAGGAAATGGAGGTAATGATTTTTCTACAGGACTTTGTGTTTGTTCATTTTCCTGTTGATCATTTTCCATTTCTTCCTTTTCTTCATCAACTTCAGTTTCTCTTAGGATCCTTGTTTCAACTTCTTTTCCACTTCGTAATTGAATAGCTTTAATTTTCTCTTTATTTTGATCTTTTGGATTAACTTCCACAGTACTTGGAAGAATTCCAGAAGGTTTATTACTAAGTGCAGTAGCAATATGTGCTAATTGATTTTTAATATTTCTAATAGCAGCCCCTTGATTCTATATTTGATTTCCAATATTCACATTACTTCTTCCATCATCAACTTCTTTTCCTTAACTTGTGGGTTAGGGTTGGAGTTAAATCCAGGAGGATAATAAGGTCTAAAAAGGATTTCCTTGATTGTTCAGATTTCCAGATGGATTCACCGAATTATTATAATTATTCCAACTAAAATTAGGGTGATTTTTCTAACAAGAGTTAAAATAGTTAGAATAGAGATTGTTATTTTGATTATTAAGAGTTTTTAAAGTTTCATAAGATGATTGAGTATCAATAATCTGTCCTAGTGAATTCTTCTCTAATATTGGGGGTAATTGAGAATAATTCATTCCCATTTGATCAATCTTTTTAGAAATAGCAGCAACTTGAGATGCCAAAATAGACATTGCATTAGAATCATGAATATTAGCTGCTCTCTTGGGATTTACCCTTTCAGAGGGCCATTGAAAATTATTAGTAGCCATTTCTTCAATTAAAGAATATGTTTCATCAAAAGGTTTTGACATTAATGAACCACCCACAACAGCTTCTATAATAGATCTCAGTGATTCTACTAATCCATTGTAAAATGTTTGAATCATTAACCAATCTGATAAAGTATGATGTGGATATTTCCTAAGAAGATCTTTAAAACTTTTCCAGGCTTCATATATTGATTCCCCTTCAAACTAACAAAAACACATAATATCATTTTTAAGTCTAGCGGTTTTCGAGGGTAGAAAATATTTAGCCAAGAATTTTTGTGATAGTTCTCCCAAAGTTCTAATAGATCCATGTGCTAATGAATTTAACCAAGACTTAGCTTTATCCCTTAATGAAAAAGGAAAAAGTCTAAGTCTAACAGCATCATTAGACACTCCGTCATATTTAAATGTAGCACAAATTTCAAGAAAACTAGCAAGATGTAAGTTAGGATCTTTAGTAGGTGATCGTCCAAACTGATTATTTTGTACCAATTGGATAATAACAGGTTTAAGCTCAAATGAATTAGTAGCAACGTCAGGATTTTGAATAGTCAAGTGAAACTGTCGGATTCGCATAATCTTTTAAAGGTCTTTGTCGATTTTCATTTATTGGATTATCTAAGATATTTTCCATTTCTTGTAAATTTTTAATTTCTCTTTATTGTTTTTGAATTTTTCTAATAATACGTTTTAATTCTGAATCGCAAGGTACTAAACCTTTAGATCCAATATTTCGCATAAACAAATAAAGCAAGCAAAGTAAAAGACTCAAATAAAAAAATTTCTTTTTGGATTTTTAATTTTTATTTTTTTTTATTTTTAATAATATTATTTTATGATATATACATTATCTCTAAATTTCCTAATTTATCAAAACTATTTAATTCAACTGTTACCTTCCCCACACAACGGCGCCAAAAACTTCGATCCGACTTTTTTGTTGCGAAAGATTGTGTAAAATTTAATGAAATATAATCAATTAATATTCGAATTTTATGGAAGTATGCGTATCATTATGATGTAATAATGGACTTTCTATTTAAGCCCCAAATATTGATCTTATGGGAAAGGTTTAAATTGGAAATGATAAATTTGCTAGAAAATTCATAGAAAGTCAATTGAAATCACTGTCACTAATTTCAATTGTTGGGATGTAATCAAAATTAAATTTTTAAACTATTATCAAATCAAATATTCAACATTTAAAACAGTAAATACTAATCTATTAATTATGTTTATGTAACGGAGTTTCTTATGTGAAAAAGCATCCTTCCCACTACAATGAGGCTATGGTAAAATGAGATGATTTAAATGTTCATAATATGTATTATGCTAAATAAGAGTAATTTTAATTCTCTACCCTGATACAGCGCATAGAAAATCATTGGCTAATCTCAGTGTTTAGTCCTTAAATCCGTGGCGAGGCTAGGAGGATACCGGCTCCCACTTTAGAGCTCCCACTTCCCTTCACCTGAAGGCTAGCTCTCACTTCAGTTTTTAAACACTAAGACTGAATTGAAGATTTTAGTCTCTCACCCTAAAGGTTCTCCAATTCTACACCCAACAATGAATATTTCCTTATTTATTTGCACTTAATTCCATAAACGATGTTCTCCTTCATGGAATCAAATGTGATCCTTACTTTATTATAGAACTCATACTCCATTTCCCGGATCATATGTTTTACAACACATTTTAACAATTCAATTGGCCAGATCAAAAAGTAAATTAAGTTCAGAGTTCAAAAATCATCACAATTTATTTTATAATTTAATATTGCACATTCATATTATCTCTTCATTTCACCATATCTCAAAGTAGGGAGAAAGATAGTGGGAACTACTCAGACTTCATGAGAAAGAAATAACGAAACAAAATTTCATATATAAAAGCAAGTTCATATAACACTGATAAATAAACAATACTTATCTGAAAACTCTTTCTCAAAGTAAATCCTTTGTAGCCTTTCCTTAGAAATGCAAGAAAAAGATATCTCTCACTTTTCTCCTTCTCCAACACTCTTACAGAAATTTTCATTCTAAATCACAACATAAAAACTCTAAACTATAAAAGCAAAATCACTAATTGACTCTAATATGGAAGTGGAATGGAATGATGTGGTGCAAAAAATGAAAGTAGAGGAGTGAAAAACGTAGAGGAGCGCTTTTTTGGATGAAATTCGGCCCCAAATAGAGCCCAAGGTCGGTTCTCCAAGAGGTGCCTCCAAAAAATCTTCAAAAAATCATCCAAATACATCGAACCCTCTAGAAACAGGGTCTACACCGCCTTTGGCGAAGTCGGCGCTGGTCTGACACTGTCGGCGCTGAGTAAAAAATCTCCGTGTTAATTTGTTCTGCGCCGTCGAAGCTGCCGGCGCTGAGCATTTCTTCAAAAACATATTTTGACTCCAAATTTCATCATTTTTGCTTTCTTTTTGCTTTAAGCCCTAAAAATCAACAACCTGCAAGAAAATATCAAAATAACTTCCATTAAACTACAATATCATAAAAAATAGGTATAAAATATGGGTCTAAAAATGCATATATTTTTTGTGTATCATTGGTTAGTAGGATCTCTTAGGTTTTTAATTGACGATGTCACTGGTGGATCATTAATTTCAAAAGCATTTGATGAAGCATATGCGTTGATTGAAGAAATGGCTACAAATGAATTTCAATGACCCTCTGTAAGGGTAAATCCTAAAAAGGTAGCCAGTGTTCATGATACAGATGCGATTGTGATTCTTGCATCTCAGGTTGTTGCAATATCAAGAAAGTTAGACCAATTTGGAATGAACCAGCCTCAATTCACTCTAGTAAGTGATGAAAGTTCATTAGGGCATATGATTGATTTTAACTTATCATATGAGACTTTAAATACCATAAACAACCCTTATCCTAACTTTTACAACCCAAGTAGGAAGATCCATCCTAATTTTTAACTGGTATCATACTATTGGGGGTAGAAACCAACAATGGGAAAATAACCATGCAAATCCTAATGGAAGTTAGGATAATCAAGAGAAAACAAACTATAGACCTTCATATCCACCAGACTCTAACAATGATCAACAATTTGAGGATAAAAAGATGTTTATAGAAGAAGTGGTATTGCATACGGGAAACCAGTTGCAAGTTCAAAATGTTGAGATTAGAAACATAGATAATCAACTAGGAAAAATTTCTAATTCTCTTAGCAATAAACCCCAAGGAACACTTCCTAACAATACCGAGATCAACTCTAAAGAGAAAAATAATGAACAAATAGAAGCTATCCTATTAAGAAGTGGAAGAGAGATAGAGGATGTGGTTAGAACGAGAAAGAAGTTATGAGAGAAACAAAGGAACTAAAAGACCTGAAGAACATGTTTCTAAGGATAAGAAAAAATTAATATCTCCAACTAAAATCACTTTAGAAAGGCCGCCACTTCCATTTCTTCAAGGACTTAGACAGCATGAGTTGGACAAATAATTTTCAAAGTTCATGGAAGTACTTAAGAAGTTAACGATAAACATTTCTTTCGCTGAAGCTTTGGAATAGATGCCAGTTATGCAAAATTTATGAATGAGATATTAAACAAGAAAAGAAAATTTAGGGATTATGAGACAATTGCACTAAGTGAGGAGTTCAACGCAATATTTCAGTAAAAGCTTCCCATGAAACTTAAAGATCCTTCTAGCTTAACGATTCCTTGTGTACTAGGAGAAAGATTATGTGGAAAAGCTTTATGTGATTTAGGATCAAGCATTAATGTGATGTCTCTATCTATATTTAGAAGGTTAGGTTTAGTTGATACTTCTCCCACTACTGTAACCCTTTAGTAGCTGATCGATCTATCATTTATCTAAAAGGGGTTATAGAAGATGTGTTTATTAAAGTAGAAAAATTTACCTTTCCTAAGGACTTTATTGTATTAGATATGGAGGAAGATAAAGAAAATCCAATTATTTTGGGGAGACCTTTTCTTGTTACTGGACAAACTATGATAGATGCGGAAAAAGGAAAGTTGACTATTAATATTAATGACCATGAAGCCACTTTTGATGTGTTAAAGACTATGAAAGATCCAACTGAGAGAAAAGATGATGAGTTTTTTTATGGATGAAATTGATTATCTAAGTAAATACCATTTTCAATAAAGTTTTGAGAGTAAGTTAAAAGATGAGGTCGAATTTGACTTTCAAAATGACTTGAAAACATTGTTTAAAGAAGACTGTATGTATGTTTAGGAGAGGTATGAAATGATGGACGTTACCAAAAATAGTAAACTTTTATTTCCATCAATTGAAAAATCTCATGAACTTAAGATGAATGTACCCCATACAATTGTAAAGCCTATCTATTTAGGGAATTCATCTACACCACCAGTCTTTATATCTTCAGATTTGACTCAACCACAAGAAGAACTTGAATTGAATGATGAAATCAGCAAAAGATCTCCTTAGAAAGAGTTATTCAAAATCACTGAATGGCATATTCTATGGTATATAGACATACTAAATGAAATTCTGATGCTGGGGTAAACATTGGATACATTGGGTCGTCGATGTTAGACCAAGCGCTTTGTGGGAGTCAACCCATGGTTATCTTTGTTATATGTTTAGTGTGATTGTTGTTATGTTAGATTAGATAATAGTGAGATGCTGGACTTTGATCCGTGTTTGATGCGTAAGAGTGGATTAGTTTAATGTTGTGAGGCAATTCCTTCATCATTACTATATTTATATATGATTTATTGTAGTAGCGTGTTGATGAGTGTTATGACTCAATTCTTAACCATACCTGAGCATTACCTTGAAGCATGTAGAGTTTGGACTTGGACCACCCCATGCCAACTCTATTACTTCCTTTATCTAACTTTGCCTTCACTGAGTAAGGTCATGAACTTACTTAGTGAACAACATCTGGATAAACTGCACTATTTTTATTTATCAGATTGTGTATACCGCAGACTTAGGTAACCCTGAAATTGGCAACACATGAGGGAATTCTAGTCCATGGATGATAACCATATAAATTTTTATAATACACCCACGTTATTAGTGTAGTTTCTTCAGTTAAAAATTGAAAGTGAGGAGGGGAAATGTGAGTAGAAAGAAGATCGAATTAACCTTAGTCGTTGTTTGTCTATGAATCTGTGAGTCTATGTTTTGGAGTTTGTGTGTATGTTTGTGAGTCAAGTTGAATGAGTCATTGGAGATAACAAAACTAATCTTAATATTTTAAACTTGTTAGCATCCAGCAATTTTGTTATAAAGTTTAAAATGTGTTCCAGTTTAATCTTCAGTTTGTACCTGTTCTACTATTTAAAATTCCTTTATAGTGTTATGTCAAGCATGTTTAGGCTAGATTTACTTTCTACTACAATATTCTACCATGTGTTATTTGTTGATATTTTTGTAGGATGTGTAGTAAATTGTAAAAGTCATCTTTCTCTGCCGCATATTTTTGTACTTCATTGTTAAACATGTTTGAACTTATGTTTGGGGTGAAAAGAAAAATGTTTCAAATTTAAACCTTACTTGTTTTCAAAAGTACTACAAAAATTTGTATTTTATTTTTATTGATTATTGTTATTGGGAGTCATCTTAAGGATGTTAGAATTTTAAGTATAAAAATGGAGTAGGAAAACTTAGTTGATATTTTTAGTGAAAAGTGTAAAACTAGAGTTAAGGATATTTAGTGGAGAACTTGGGAAAACGAATAACTATCTTTAGTAGGAAAAATAGTATCTTTTTGAAAAATTAAGGATTCTTAGATTTTTTATTCTAAAAAATTTAAGGCTCTTTTAAAAAGTATTTAAAAAAATACAACTTTTCATGTGAAGGAAAGTAATAAGTTTTAACTTTAGAAGTGGACAGTGGAATCAAAATTATTTAAGGAATTCTCTAAATATAGTAATCCTTACATAAAAAAAGAAAAAAATAATGGATCAAAAAGATCTTGAAAAAAAATAAGGAGAAGCTTGAGGAGAGGTCCTAATCAAAAATTGGTTTCACTTGAGTCTTTTTAGAGTAAAGAACTTAGAACAATCCTAGGCTTGCTTTCTATACTTATATTAGTAAAAATTATTTTTAAGAGAGTTCTTAAGTCTAGAAAGAAAAGTTCATATGATCCGAATTTTGAAAAATCTGCATATATTTCTGAATTAGACAAGAAAACAAATTCCTAAGTTTGATGAAAAATATTTTAGACCCTAGGCTAGTCTGATGCACTAGAAGTTCTTCAAATTTGAACTATCACATTTTTAGAATAAAATTTTAGCAATTCTAAAGGATGACCCATTAACTTTAATCTACATAAATTATTTTTAAAAAGTAGTATTACTTGAGGACAAGTAATATTTAAGTTTGGGGGATTTTGATGTGTCTTAAAATGTAGTATTTTTTATGCTATATTTTATAATGATATTACACTTTAAAGGTATGTTTTCTTATGTTTTTGGTTGTAGGTACATCAAATTGAAGAATTTAGAGTGATTGGAGCAAAAGGAACAAAAATGGACCAAAATGGAGCAAACTTGAGAAAATCGGGTCGAACCGGGGAACACCAAAGCCATGGGGGCTAAAACCAGACACTTATGTGTTTGTGCCTGGTGCTTAAGTGCCCAAAATGGTGCTTAGGTGCCACCAACTAGAGAGGAAAGCTCCCCAGAACCGGAACTTAAGCACCAGAGATGGTTTTCAACATATCTTATAGAATATACATCGGATTTGAATGACTTTTGAAACGTTGCTTCGTGTGTCTCTTGGGGAATTTGTTCCAAATGATAAAAGGGAATTTATAGGAGAATTTTGGGTGGTTATAAGTAGTTTTGAAGAGGCACTTGAGGCACCTTTTGGAAGATTCAATGAATATGGACATTTTTGAAGAGACACTTAAGAATCTCGTGGGAAATTATAAATATGGCTTGGAAATATTTTTAAAAGAAACTTGGACTCTTGAATCAATGAGAAGAGGACAAAAAGGCTTGGAGAAGAAAAATAAGGCTTGGGTGTGAGTCCCAAGGGAGGCGACAAGGTGAGAGAGGAAGAGAGAGTGTAAGAATTTCTTCTTTTCTTTTCACTTTATTCTTGGAGAGGATTGTAAGGATATTGTTTTTACTATACAATGAGAGTTTGATTTACATCAGAGATAAGTATTTTAATTATATTTTTATTTGAATTTAGTGCTTTTTTTGTATGTTTTCAAAGTCTTGTTCAATGATAAGTTCTTGTTGTTTCTTCATGTGTTGTGAGCGATTTTCTTTATTCTTCCCTCTTGTAATGAATTAATATGCATGTATAGGATATAGAATCGTGAATAGAGTGAGAATATATTGTGATGATTTTACTTTGTTCTTCATTTACATGTAAACTTGATCAACTTGCATGTTAAAATTTGTTGTGAGAACATGTAAGATCCGTGATGGTATTGTCTCATTCAACTGTAGTAGAATCACATAAGATTGTATGGATAAGAATGTAGTCCATATGTTTGAGTACAAATAAATAGGGAAATAATCTTTAATGGTTGTAGAATTAGATGACTTTAGAGTGATAGGCTAAATCCCCCTAATTTGGTCTATTGTTTTAGGTTTTTATGCGAGATGTTAGCCTCCAGGTGGAGGGATAAGAGGGAACTCTATAGTGAGAGCTAGTATCTTCCCTGCCTAGCCCATCTTTAGAACTATTCAAAATTTAGATTAACCAATGTTCCTTATAGCATCTCTAATAAGGGTAAGAAATATAATTGCTCCTATTTGTCACAATCTTTCTCATTACTTGTTTTACTTTTACAGATGTCATTAATTTCATTGTATGAGGAAGACTACTTTTATTATATTAAACCTCACTTTCTAATTTTCACTATGTATTTTAGTTTAGAAGTAAAAGTAGTATCGTAGTGATAATTATAAGATATAATCAAAACCAAACCTTTATCAACCTTTCAAGTAATGGTGTGTTATTCTAGACTAGAACTTCTCTTGAAAGTCGCCATGATTAACCTCGATCTCTGTGGGATAGATATTCAATGCTTAATCAGAAAGCCCTATATTACCTGATAATGATATGTATACTTGTGTAGAATCCCTACTACTTAAAGATATAATTAAAGTCTTACTTTGCTTATGATCAAGTTTTTGGCGTTGTTGTTGGGGATTAAAATCTTCAAGTAGTGTTGTCAACTTCTTAAATTCTACATATAAAAAATATCAGGATCATGGGGTATAGAAAATTTGTGGATGGAATCGGAATCCTTGCACCGACCTACAAATTATGGGAATTAGAATTTAGGTACTGATTCCGAGAGCAATGCAAGTGCAGTGAACTTGTGAGAAGAATGTGAGAAATCGTGGTGTTGAGCTTTTGAATATGTGAAATGTGAAGATTGATGATAATGTAGTAAGATCTATTAGATTTTGTATAGAGTGTGAAACTTCGGTGGAATTCGTGCTACGAAAGTGCAAAGTGTGGAACTTCGAAGTCAACGATTTATCATTTTTATCATTTTTCTTGTTGTCTTTATCATCACTTTTATTATCAGGGTATCTTTTAAAATTTAATTTTCATCAATTAACCTTTCAATTTTGAATTTTAATTTTATTATTAAACTTTCTTTGTATTATTTTTTTATCGTTATAATTTGGGACTAATGTGTGGTCCTACGGGCTTTCATCAATCGCACAAAAAAACAATTCAACTAACATTTTGAAATCTTGAAAGAAACTTCATTAATTTTGCTTCAAATATGTAATACAACTGATCATGTTGGAACGGTCAAAAGACAACATGCTGAGTATATCTGAAACATCATATATCATATCCGCTGCTCTGACGCGGTACACAAAGGTGAAAACTGTCTATCTGCTTGTCCGTCTGTCTGTCTATCCATCTTGTGGGCTAAGTTGGTGATCAAGCTAATCTTCTAAGCCACACTTCGGGGTAAGAGTTTCTTTTTAATGTACTTAGAGGTATAGATATCACATAGCTCATACAGTTATAGTTCTTCCAATTCTAGATCTGGTTGGAACCCGTTTAGTATTTTACTGTTGTCCATTCTTCTTAGTGTAAAAAAAAATATGTGTCGTGGCACTCCAAGAATGCAATACTTTGTTAAATCTACTTTGTTTCCTTTCAGGATTAGAACTGAACCCATCGGCAGGTGACAGAGTCTCCTGTTAGCACGGAGATCATTGAGTGTAGCTAGCTAGTTCTCTCCATCGGGTTGTATCCCCTCAGTTTTTTTCTTCTTTAGTGAGGAGTCTTCCCTGGCACTGATTCTGAGTACTAGAGATAATCCTTTCACTTTGGGTCTGTTGACGACATCCATTATGGGGTGGGTTTTTCATAGTCTACATTGACTTGACTGTAGTCCAAATCAAAACTCACAATGCCACCCCGGGATGCCTTTTCTTCAATTAGTGTCTAGCCCAACATCTTGCTGCATAAAATAGGGGAAACATCAGTGTGTTGATACTTTACACGAACAAGAAAAATAACTAATCATTATTAAGAAAAATTTTAAAATCTTTTATGTGCAAATATTTTATTTAATTTAGTTTAGTGAACTTCAAAATTAAAAGGAAAATTTAAAAGTGCAAATTCAGATTTTATTTTATTAAAATTGAACTTATACAAAATTTTGGACCCAGTTACAGATGCTGGCCAAATAGCCATCCTCAGAACAAGTATCACTTATAAAAATCCATGTAGTATAACATCAAGTTGTAAAGCTTTTCTTCAAATATCGCCCTTTGACCGATTACATGGACCTTTTGCCTTAGAAATTTATTAACTAGTAAGATCCTCTTGAAAAGACCTTCTCCATGACAAATGGACCCTCCCAAGTTGGTTCAAATTTCTTGCCTATCCTACGATGGAAAGGATAGGTCTCCCAAAGAAGAGTACGAGTTCACCAACATTGGACATCCTTGGGCGGACCAATTTATCGTGAGCCCAGATCATCTTTGCTTGGTAATGCTCTAAATTCTACTATGCTTCTAACTGCTTTCCTTCAAGGCTTTCTAATTCTGCTAGTATGAGCTTGGTGTTGTCTTCAATTATAATATGATTGGTGACGGCGACTCTGAGAGATGGCAGCTGAACTTCAACCGAGAGTAATACTTTGGATCAATCTACAAGCGCATGCGGTGTACATCTAGTAGGGGTTCTGAACCTCATCTGGTATGCCCACAAAGCTTCGAACAACTTCTCGTGCCATCCCTTCTTATTTTCATCTAATGTCCTTTTCAAAATTTGCACAAGCTTCTTATTCAAGGCCTCAGCTGAGCCATTTGCTTTGGGGTAATAAATTGTAGAGTATCTCAAATCCATCCCATGCTGTTTGATGAAATTATTGATTTTTTGTTTATGAAGGCTGACCCATTATAAAAAATTACCATGCGTAGAACACCAAAATGGTAGACAATCAGAATTTGAAAAGCTAAAGAATGTGGTGTGTTGTAACCCTAGTAACGACACTGCCTCTGCCCACTTAGAGAATTAATATGTAGCTGTGAGAATAAATCAATCTCCTTTGATGATGCAGGGTCTATCTGACCCACTATATCCGTGCCCCAACACTCGAATGGCCACGAGGCGACGGTTAGGTGTAACACATTTGGAGGATGGTGCAAGACCACTCCATGCACTTGGTACAAGTGACACTTTCTAGTTATATCCATGCATTCTATTATCATTACTGGCCAATAATATCCAAGTCTTTTAATTTTCATCTTCATCTTCGGGCCTGACTGGTGAGCACCACACAATTCAGCGTATACTTCTTTGACGATCTCCTATGCCTCTACTCTACTCATACATCATAGCCACATCTGCTCAAATAACCTTCTGTATAGAACATCACCTACCAAAGCATATTGCATAGCTCTTCTAGTGATTTAATATGTTTTTTACTTATATTTTGGTAGTTTTCCTATCTGCAAGTAATATATTAATGACTGCGCCAATCTTCGGTATTGTCTGCTACTGCAGCTATCATCTCTTCTTCCTTTCTAAATTTGTGTACACTGTCAAAGTCAATTTTTGATAGGACCTGACATCCTTGTACTGTAATATCAATGGAATACTCCGATGGACATGCCAATTCCTTAGCGAGTTTGGCTAAAGCATCGGTATGGGCGTTATCTCCCCGAGGAATCCAGTACAATGTCACACTAGGAATCTGTTCCAGCAACTTCATTGTATACTGGTGATATTATGCTAATCTTGGCTTCAAAATCTTGTACTATCCGACGACTTGTTGAATGATGAGTGTAAGTCATCATAGATGGTGATGTTTTTTATGTCCATTGAAATTGCCAATTCTAATATTGTTATTAATGATTCGTATTCTACCACGTTATTTGTACATGAATCTATGAAGTGGCAAGAAAATCTTAACATTTTCTGGTCTGGTGTCACGAAGATAACACCAATCCCTGCTTTTTCTGGTATCTATTCCTGATCCTTTATCTTTTCTAGCTGACAAAGCTCCATCAAAGTACATACCCCAATGTTTGGCATTGGACTGTTCCACTTGTAGTATCTGCTAGTCTGGTAGATCATCGTTGATAGGGGACTCAACTGAAAGTGGGTGTGCTGTGAGAAAATCTGCCAGAATTTGTCCTTTGATAGCGTGAAGGTGTACGAAAGTTATATCAAATTACAATAAAATCATCGACCACCTTGCTAGACGTCCGAAAAGTATTGGTCTAGTCATTAAATATTGCAATGGATTAATTTTCAAAATAAGAGTGATTTTATGAGAAAGCATGTAATGTCAATGCTTTTGGGTGGCAAAAATTAAAGCTAAACAATAATTTACCTTTGTTGGTATTAGACGTTGACTCAAGTACTAGAGTGTGTCTTCCTTTTCGCTAATCATTAACTTGAGCTAGCAGGGCTCTGAGAGAGTCGTATAATGTTGTGGTATAAGGTATCAAAGGTTTTCTTGGGATAGAGGCTGCCAAAATAAGAGGTGTCGTTAAATATTGCTTAACATCCTCGAAGACCAACTGTTAATTCTTTTCTCAAACAAATTTAGCATTCTTCTTAATTAATGTCGAGAATGGCTGACACCATTCTGACAGGTATGCCAATTTGCTTTGAAAGGAGCGTAATTGCTTCAAAGCTTTGGGAGGTGGCATTTTCAAGATAGCTTTAATCTTATCTAGATCAATCTTAGAAACTTCCCAGAGGTGATGCCAAATGCACACTTTAAGGGATTCATATTAAGATTGTATTGTCGTAATCGTTCGAACATGATCCTCAAATCATACAAGTGGTCTGATCACTGCTTGCTTTTGATGACCAACTCTTCCACGTAGCACTCCACTTGATTGTGGATGAGGTCATCAAAGGCCTTCATCATAGCTCGTTGGTATGTTGCTCTGTCATTCATTAACCCAAACAGCATCACTGTGTAGCTAAAGATCCCAATCGGCGTTCTGAAGGTTGTAAGTGCTGCATCTTCTAAAGCCATCTTGATCTAATTATATCCTAATGATCCATCCATAAAGAAGAAAATCTCATGTGTCGATGCAATGTCCATCATTTACTGTGGTATCGGTAGTGGGAACTCATCTTTTGGACATGCTTTGTTTAAATCCCCGAAGTTGACGCACACATGGATTTGTCCATTCTTCTTCTTGACTAGTACAATATCAGCTAACCACACCGGGTATTGTTCTTCCTGCATAAAGTTAGTGTCTATTATTTTCTTTACCTCAGCAATAACTTGTTTCTCTATTTTGAGGCGCATCCTTCTTGGGGCTTGTTTCACTGGAGTCATATCTTTGTCCACCTTGAGCTTGTGTACTGCAACTTTTGTAGATAATCATAGCATTTTTTTGTAGCTCCAGGCAAACCAATCTTTAAATTCTGACAATAACTTGATTAGCTTTGTAGATTCTTTCTCGCTGAGTAGAGAACTTATGAATGTAGGACGGGGCTGCTCCACAGTTCTGAATTTGACTTCCTTCAATTCATTGACGATTGACTTAATCTCTTCTTTAAATTCTAGTGAAGCGTCGTATATCGGCTGATCTTCAAAGTCATCTTCTACATTGAGGCAATCCTTTTCCAATTCGGTAGTAATAACCATACAAAATTTCGAGTCATCGACTGGTCTTATAGTATCAAATCTGAGACCCTCTTTCGAATTGGGAGTTCAACTTTTAACATTCCATAACTTCTCAAAAAACTGTAGCTTATCTTTTGGCATTTTTTTTGGCACATGTCCCTGTTTAATTAGTTTTTTAGCACAAGGTGAAAAGTAACTAAATGGTAACTTCATTAACTCATTAGAATCCTTTTCCAAATTTACATGATATTCAAAACTAGTAGTAGGAGAAGAACGGTAGAAGTTGGTCGGCTTAAAACCAACACCAAGACTTCCTTGACCTCTAAACTCTCGACCTTTTGAGGGTGAATTAGAGTAAGGGTCATGGTGTGCACGTAGTGGTTGATCCGATCATACATTGACTCATATTCACTTTTCTCCACTTCTTCTAAGGGAATCTTGATCTGTGGTTTCTACTGTTTTATCATCTCTTCATCAAAACTTTCTTCCACATCAATGCTGATGGTCAGCTCTGTCCGTTCAACAACCGTGTTGGTTCTTCCTTGTCAATGTCCCCAGACTTGATCTTGGATGCACGGGCTAAAAGAACCTCTACCGACTCATTGTGAAGAAATGGTAGTAGATAGTTGAAGCGGAGTTGAATGATCTCTTCTTTGCAATTCTTCTGCATCTACCAACTCATTTGACACAACTTCATAAGAAAAGATAGTCTTCTTTGAAGGGGCGTAGTAGGCTGCCACTTCATGGATGCCTACTTCATGAACTAAAAATGGTTGCAAATCCCCTTGATGCAATGTTCTTGTCCTTCCTTGAAATACTTGATACACTGATGTAGTGATGACAAAACCATGTTATGCTATGATGTCACAGTTGACCAAGTAAAACATTGAAAAAGGTCTTTGCATCGATGATATAGAACTTGGTGGTTGTTACTAGCTCTTCAACCTTCATTAGAAGTGTGATCGTTCCTAGAGCTTTTTCTACTTTTTGGTTAAATTCTTTTAGCATCATCTTATTGGCAGTGAGCTCCTGAGCGTCAATGTCTAAGTAAGCTAACGCCCATAGACTCGTCAAGTTAAGTGACACTCCTGGATCTATTGAAACTCTAGAAAGAATGAATTTGTTGATGTTGACTGAAATGTAGAACTGTTAGTTATGATCAGTAGTACCAAGTAGCAAGTCTTCATCGGTAAAGGTCATGCCAGGTTGTTCCTTCGATGAACAAACTTCATCCAAGGATGTGCTGGCCAACTGATCTAAGCAAATTTTTGGATCAAGCAGAGCTGTAACCACAACTTCTGTCATCTCCTTTGATAGGATCAAAGTGTCATAGATGCTTAGTTTGGTCGGCAACCTACTAAGATGAGCTAGTACGTTATAATCCACTTTATATGTACTTCAATTTTTACTTGGAATTGGTATTTCTTCTATCGAGGGAATCGGCTCATCGCGAGTAACAATTTGCTTTTCTTTGTCTATTGGAGCCATTCTCGGGGGTAATACCTTCCCACTTCCCAATTTTATTTCTGTAATTTCTTTTTCTTCTTCTTGTGATGTTGTGGGCAAAACTTTTGGTGTCTCCTCTGTATCGGAGAAATCCAAGTTGATGGTGAGCGGTGCTCTTTGACACTTGAAGACTAACTGCTCACTCCTAAAACTATCATAACTGGTGTTGTCGTCAGCTTCTTCATTCTTGTAAACATGTTTATCAGACTTATATATGATTTGAGGATCAATTTGGGAATCATGATCATGGTTAGATTGGTCACAGTCGGTTACATCATCACTGGAGATAGTTAAAATCTAGCTGAAATTATAAAAAGACCCTGAAGGGGCAAAGAGATAATCATATATGGTCAAGGGCTTGAGGATTTTCTTCCATGAATCCGAGACAACCAATCTAACAGACGCAGCACCTACCCTACACCTCGCGCTATTAGTCTTCACAATCATATCCTTCTTCTCATATGGTTGCGGCTATTTCTCTGATGAAATCTTCAACTTGAGCTTGTTAGTCTGTAGACTCTGAACGACAGCTTATGCTGAAGCGATCTGAATCTGATCGAGTATCTTGGATGATCTGCTCCAAACTGTGCTCCATCCACCATCCTCTGAATATGGCTCTATCGGGTTAATTGTCTCAACTAAAATCATATTTATAGAACCTTATTTAAGTTTATTTAAATAGTCTTTCGAAATTGTTATATTTCCTTCTTTGAGATTCTTCTCAAGCCAATCCTTAAAACAGAAACAGCTCTCTATGGTATGTCCAAGTAGCCTATGGTAAGGGACATAGTTGGGATGGTATTTCTGATCAACTTCATCTGGTTTCTTTAGCTCGAGCAGTCTGAACTTGGACCTCTTCAGCAAACTCCTGAACATTTGTAGTACAAAATCATCTTTGAAAGAGTATGTTCTCTTCATCCACTATGCGATTGTCGGACCATGTCTGTTATCTTTCCAGTGAGTCTTTTGTTGCTGCTAGCTGGACTGACCATACTGCTGAGCAGACTGATGTTGAGGCTAGCTATGCTCTAATTGTTGGTGACCCTGATGGGACAGCTCAACTGGAATCTTTATTGGCTGATTTCCCATGTCAACTATCGCCACTGTCTTGGACTTCTTCTCAAATATCTTGGTTGTTCTGGACTTCTCTGTCTTTTCTTTTGATTTTGTCTGCCTGACTTCCCCCTGCAAGCTACTAGCCTTACTGAGTAACTTTTCAAATGACTTGATAGGGAGCCCCTTATGTTCCTGTAGCTAAGGTTTGCACTTCATGCTTAAGTTTATCCACCTCAAGATATAATCCACCAAGGTTTCGTTAGGCTTCTGCCACTCAACCAAAAGATCTTCTATCGTAACATGGTGCTACGCTTCAGGAAATCTTTTCACAAACAACTGCTCCAATTTGACAAACATGATCACTAATCTGTTGGGTAGCTCATCATATCAATCAAATGCAATCCTTGATAAGTTTCTGACAAACTAGCGGAAAAGGATTCATTACCTCAGATATTGCTACAACTGGCTCGAAAATATGCTACATGCTATCTGGAATTGCCAATCCCATCGAATGTCTTGAAATTTGGAGACACAAAGCCCTAGAAGTAAGGTATGACATCAAACTTTTCTGGTTAGGGTTTACCATTGGAAACTGATGCACCACCTTTGGCATAGGCTAAGGCCTCTCGAACTTGTTGTTCGACCATCATCTCCATTAGCAGAGGCAACTTCTCTCCTTTCATCTGTAATGTGAACAATCTCTGACTGGTTGACCTCCAGAGAAGCTAACTTTTGTGACTAGGATTGTCCATGCATTCTTCATTTTACTAATATGCTCGTTTCTTAACAAAATAGCCTTACGCAAGTCATCTTCATTGTCCCTTCAACAAGTGGTTCAGCTTCACACGCAGATGTAGCAGCTCTAGTCTCGATGGCATTAATATCCATAAAATTCCCATTGAGATAATCAATAAAATAAAAATCTTCATCATTGATGGCCACCCCATGTTCTCTGGCTAACTCAAAAATCTCGGCTCTAAGCTTTTAAACCTTTTCTTTGATAATCTTTTTGTGAATTTACTTGAGATCCGAAGGACTCTCCCGAGCATCCTCCCTCTGTACATTGGACTTGGTAGCACTTGCGGCAACAACATTCAATACTTCAAACCTTTGCTTCATTCCACAAACTCACCCTACGAGCTCGTCAAACGGTACTAGCATGGAAACCATGAGTATCCATACCTTCTTCTTTGTCAGTTACACCTTAAGACGAAGTGTCTCAGCAGAGGCATCGATAAGTCGAAGAGAGGTATGCTCCCCATAGTGTGGACCAAGTACATCATCGGGTGACTTCTTCCCATTATCATTATTTAAAACATCTTTATGAGAAATAACAGATAGTATTATTGGACCCAGACGTGACCTAACTAGTCGGCGTCCTACATGTTCCGGAGCAACAGCGTCGATATCTACAATGGTACTGACTCAGCTTCCCAAGTGGAATCTGACAGAAATATGAGCTGGCAGAATGTCAAATGATTTCTGGGACTGAAGGACAGATTTGACATCTTTTAAAATCTCTTTCTTCTTTTGGTGTGACATTGTCCATCCTACCCGCTTAAGTAACTCAGCGACTGAACACCCTTCCTTAGCAGCCAACCTTTTAAATAATGTACAAACTCTAGTGATAGGAGTGGGCTTCTCCTTTTCCTCACTATGATCATGGGGAAATGGCAAAGTATCAATAATCCTATGAATGCTCTCATATCTGGTAGTATCCATCAATGCATGAAACCTACTTCCTTGAAAGAGAGGAGAGGTCTCAGATAATCTGAGTTCCTTCTCCTGAGGAATCTCATCAACAGTCGTTATTTTTGTAACCTGGGCCTTGAAATTCTTTTGAATCCTTTGGCTATGGTTTCTTTATTGTGACCTGATTAATAGCACATTCATGAACTCGAACTAATC
Organism: Phalaenopsis hybrid cultivar; assembly: GCA_002079205.1. Lineage (NCBI taxonomy): Eukaryota > Viridiplantae > Streptophyta > Magnoliopsida > Asparagales > Orchidaceae > Phalaenopsis > Phalaenopsis hybrid cultivar. The sequence continues at coordinate 202,762 of JXCR01135628.1, read as the reverse complement.
TCAAATACTGACAATGGCACTGTAAATCCATCAAACGAATCTTCTAAAATCATAACTTCTTTTCCCTTTCCCTTGACATATGGTACAGCAGGCACGATAACAGTGAATCCGGTGGTAGTTAGTGTAACTACTCTCGAGCAAAAGAGGGCGGGAACGACAAGTTTAAAAAATGTCAGGGCAGTGGCGATCTTCGCCTTCTTACAAGAAGAAAAATCTTGGGGGCAGTTTAAGTTGAACTCAACAGATGGTTCTTGTACTTTTGGGGCGGCAACCTTCATGATAACAAATGGGGCTTTTCCAAGTACAACCTCAAGTTCATAAAAAAGGACACCAAACTTGAGCGTTAGGGCAACGTTGCGGGCTTCACGGCTGGTCGGCAAGTTACAGGAGAAGGTGAGAGTTTGGAATGTCATCATAACAGCTTCAAAGAAAAGTTCTAAGGGTTATTATTGGCCATCACTTTGTAATTTCAGTGCAAACACTAAAAATTGACAAAGATCATTTTGTGGACTGGGCACGTCCTTTCTTACTTTAATTTTCAAATTTCTTATTTATTTTTTATTATAGCATTAAAGAGTTTTGATTAACAAATTAAATGAGGGCAAAGAGACGTAACAACTTGGCTTGATTTGTAGCAAAGCAAACCAAACCCGAATGATACAAAGAAATGATGAAGTTTAGGACCCAGTGCAGGACCAACTTCACAACGCACATTGCCCAGGCAGAACTAGTCCACCAACACATCTATTGGGGGTTTGACCCCACAAAAAAAGTTAAAGTCCTAAAGGACTCCTGAACCTCTCTGTTTAAAGGTGATTAAACAAATGGTCTTGGAATCCAAAAGTGTAGATTGACTCACCAAAGAAAGAAATGAGCAAATCATGCCAATAGAAGAAGGATAATCTGGTCTGTGAGGGACATGGACACATTACCGACGTATGAAGACAAAACTTTCTGATCATAATGGAGAGTAGAGCAAATCCCCAGTGGAGTCGCCAAAAAATTATCGATTATTAAAAGTTAGAAATAGTTGGCCACCAGAAAGGATGTCCCAACGCCTAGTTTTAAAAGATTGTTTAAGTTAGAATTACTTTTACATTTATCCTACAATTGGTTGTGACACATACTTAGTGGATTATGATGGTTTCCATGTTCTTGTTCATGCTTAGTGAAAAGATTTCATTTACCTTTCTCTTGTGATGCATGCGTAGGTTATGTAGGATGCAAAGATACTTATAGAATCAATCATATAATTCTAATGTGATGGTTTTTACTTTACGTTTCATTTACTAATCAATCTGATTAATTGATGTGTTAAAACTTACTGTAGACCCATAACAATTGAAGAGGATTATAGCTTTATCAACAAGGAAAACCACACTGAACCTATGGGGGAAGAACAAGTATTCCATAGCTTAATGCAATTAATAGGGAGATAGATTTTGAAGGGATTTAACTTAAGAGTTTCTAGGCCAACAGATGGAAGTTAAACCAAACATAGTTACACACGAAAGAGGGTAACCTATATTTATGCTCCTATTATCACTAGCCACATCAGATTCTTAGTATCCTATCCTACATATCCACATATGCACTCACAAGAAATTACTAAAATATTTAAAATAATTAGAATCAACCTTTTTAACTTAGCACAATAATTTAGGAGTAGTTGTTAGAAAGGCCACTTTAAATTACATTCCAAACTAAGAAACTTATGGTGGTAGAATAGAACTCGTCTGATTAGAACCATTACCACTCTCCCGTGGGATCGATATCTGGACTCAATTAGAGACTTGTAATACTAAAATTATATGTATACTTTTGTGTGAAACCCCAGTGTATAATAATATTTAACCTTAAGGACTTAGTGAATTTACCAATAAGTGGATCGAGTTTCTGGTGAGAATACCAGGACTTATTTCATTCTGACATAAACACATTATGGGTGGATCACCCATAGGACTAATTTTTTTGAAAGTGTTCTTGATGATGATCAAGCACTAAATATTTATGTACAATAATTCTATGATTTATTGAATTTTGTACAAAAATCTTAGTAGGAAGGTTGCACTATACATATAGAGTTATCGGTGGTGCTGAAAAAACTTAGCATCAAATCTAATTTAACATGTCTAGAGAATGCTTCAATCAAGTAGCTGCATTACTTGAGGAGACAAACCTTACCGAGAATTTAGTTCTAGATGACATGTACATAACCAAAACATTAGTATCAGAGTTAGGGTTACTATTAAGAATATTGATTGATATGTTAATTATCACATGTTACTTTACAAGGAAAATGCAATAGAGATAAAATGCATATTTTGTGATGCTCATAGATTCAAATCAAAGGGAAAAAAATATAAAAATTAAAAAAAATTTCTCGTACAAGGGTCTCTTCTACTTACCGCTGAAGGTTTCAATGAAAATTAGTATCTATGGGTACAACTTATCACATGACAGAATATTGTACTATATTTGTTGATTCTAATTTAATGAGTCATCTACCAGATGGTGAAGTTTGGAGACACTTTGATTGTACTTCTCCTAACTTTGCAGTTGAACCATGCAATGTTATGATGTACTTATGTGCATGTGTGTTTTAATTGTACACTCACATCAGAACAAGTTATTCATTGTTGCAAGTGATTATTACACCCTATTATTTATCCTTTGATATATGCATGACCAGGTCATTCTAATTTCTGACCTTGATCATACCAAGTTCACATAGTTTAAAGGATAAATTTGACGTCTATTTATAAATTCTAATAAATGAGCATGAAATATTGTAAGAAACATGAGTGATAACTAATGATATCACTATAAAATAGAATTAATAGCGAAAAAATTATCTTATGTGGTTGATTAGCTATTTCCCAATTTTTGGGATGTTATTTGGTTAGAGCACTGCAGAGAAATTGGTTTTTCCTTTCTCCATGAATCTGTACTTAAGGCATTTACTTAAGCATGCATGAAAAAATTCATAGTTTGATTATTATCAAAGTTTTCTAGCTCATAATTACCCATTCTGAAGAAATATAGAGGAATAGAGATGTTATTTTTAAAAATAAAATTTAAAAAAAAAAAAACTCCTCCCCCAAGGATAACTGTGGTTGATTTATGATAGAAGATTATTGAAATATTGAAGATCACTGAGAGACCAAACCAAGCTTCAAATCTTCTTTTTGATTTTAGTGTTACATATAATTTAATAAAAGTGAAGTATTTTATGAGATCTTTTATGCTGAAGAACTAATTTGATTAGACATATCTCAATGTTATGCATATTTATATGAATTTTTTTTATTAGATCTTCAGTGTTGTGATGATTATTAAGGGTAAAATAAAAGATAATATCAAAGCAAGATTAGAATTGAAAGAGTATTGCAACAGGAGGGGGTTAGAACTGTAAGAGATAAATGTTAATAAATGAATAAACCCTAACGCTACATATTGTGAAGAACAATATTTGAATGGCAGCATTCTCTGATATTTCCTTGAGGACGTGTGTTAAACTTGAGCCACTGTGTTGAATCGGGAAAATAGATGACATTCAACATGAAAAGTCACAATTGACATATTTCTTTTCAGTGATTACTATCAACTACATTCAGTGCTTTGCCAAAGCTCATACTCAATCTACTAATCAAAAGTAGTGCATTCTTCAAGGACTTCTATACAAGAACCCTGAAATTTGATTCATTAAATAATATTAAAGTTGGTATTCTCATAATATTATGCATAATTGAGTATATATTTCCTTCTGGTCTCTTTGACGTAATAAGGCATCGACTCATACATTTATATAATGAGGCATTACTTAGAGGTTTAGCACGGTATAATTGGATGTATTCCTTTAAGAGCTATGTTTTCTTGATAAGTATAGATGCCTCAAAATGTATTTTAGACTAATTTACTATCATATTTATTCAAAAATATCTCCATCTTACAAATTTTAAAAAAAATTTAAAAAACAGTTAAAAATAATTGTTCAAAATAAAGCACAGGCATACTTGCAGCATGAGATAATTAATTTATGTTCCTATTATTTCAACTAAAGATAGCAAATACATCAAACTATGTGCGACATGTCTTCACAATCAAAATTATATGTATTTTAGATATCAAAAGAACTATCAGGGAAGCATGGCACAAGCAACTTTAGCGATAAAGAGCATTATATATTCTAGTAAACTATAATGAAGTACAACCACTTATAGAAGAAGATTTCTAGTAATAAAAAAAATTTCTCAATTATTATATAGAATTTTATACTAATTAACTTCAACAAATAAATAAAAAAAGATGTGAGTAGGTTATTTACTGAAAGTTTAAAACATATGGGATGACTTTGTAATAAGCAATAAGATTGAAGAAGAATTTTCGACGTAATTCAAATTATATGTACATTAAAATAACTTTCAATTAACAAGTATGTGACATAAATTTTAGGTTCAAAGTAAAAATAATTATACTTCAAAAATTCTTATAGGTTCATAATATAAGTAATGAAATTATGGACCAAGTAATGAAGCTATTGACCGAGGCTTATCATACCTTGCTGGAGGAGCAAATTATAGAGTTATTATATGACAAATAATTGAAGTGAACAGTTATAGATTTTTGAAGAATTCAAGATATGAAGGGAAGAAATCATATAATTGTTGTGTTTGTATTAGAGGAAACACACACTCGGATTGTGTGATAACTAATTATGACATATCTAAAATTAACTCATTTGCAATATTTTGATTAAGTTGTGTGCAATGTACATATATTCAACTGTGAGTAGTTTGATCATGTTCCTAATCGAGGTACATGAACAGTAAACTCATATGATATTACAAAAATCAAAATAAATAGAAATTATGTGAAAATTGATCTATTTATTCTAGCACGTCAAGCAAATCTGGTTTATTACCTACGGTACTCTGGCAGAGCAAGAGATAAACTAGATTGTTTCATTGTTATGAAGACTAAACAAGAAAAACTATTGAAATGTAATATATTATTGAACCCATTCACCAAGAGCAATGAATGTCAAATTTTCATATTTAACTTGATTCAACTTTAAGAATATTTATCTTGGAGGATACCACATGAACTTATGAAGAACTTTCTAAAAAAATGGATGATAATGATGATTACATTCAAGAATAAATTTTAAGTTCATCATCGATTAACTCTTCAAATGAAACTGACAAAAATTGCTATATATGTTTAGATGATTAGTTTCATTTGCTATTTTTTATTTTATTATTTTTACAAGTAGTTACGACATGTTTTCTGTTTTAATCATGCACCTTTTTGCTCTTACTTTCTTACTTGTACTATACTTCTCCTACTTTACAGTTGTTATTTTTACACTTAGTTATGACATAATTCGTATTTTGATTCTGCACCATCATACTTTTACTTTTACTGCCTATATTATACTTTTCTTACTTTTGTCGTTATTAAAAATTTTATTAACATCTTATTTACTTTTACAAATGGCTTCTGGTGGTGTCGAAAGTTAGCCACCTCAACAACCTCATTACAGATGGCTTCTGGCAGTGTCAGAGGTTAGCCACCTCAGCAACCTCTTCCTCAGGGCACTATAACGAGTACTTACAAGAGGATGAAGAAGCTAGTTATTCACCCTAACAAACAAATCACAAGATTTGTGTTGATTAGTAGCACCACTTCCACTACAACCACTCCCATACATTGTATCTCTGCTTTGATCAGTTTTGTTACTCTTTTCTGACCACCAACATCTCCCACTACTACCCGTCCCACACTAGCTCCCCCTCAAGAACCAACTCCACGCCAACACCAACTGTCACTCAGCTACCACCTCTCTTCTCCGATGAGCTAGGCCCCTCGACTTCCACCCCTCCAAGGGTGGACACCTCAAGACAGGTATATATGATATAGGAGGGAGACTCATAATTTAAATTTACCATCATAATAAGTTCAATATTCATTTAGATATTTTCTTATGTGCAGTTTGTGAAAATCTAATTGTTCTTTTATAGTTTTTTAAAGTTTACTACAAATTTACGTCGAGCTTGCTTTGAAAATTCCCAGGCTAAGAACTACTATTTTTTTTTTACTTTATTAGATATATTCACTCTGAAACTAACATACATTTTCGACAGACTGAACCAACGCAAATATCACACTTGTTTGCTTTTGAAGCATTTCAACGTAAATTATGGCGTTCAAAGTTATTGTTGAAGTGGACCACATTGAAGTTTGTTAATAGCGATACTAACAAACGCTAAGGCCAAGGCATGATGTTTGTGTGGGACATGTTCGACACTAATTGCATTACTTACCCCAGTTTATGTGTGGACCCCATTTCCAACATAAACCTACATAAATCAAGTTTAGCGGCAATTATCCCCATATTAGCGTCAGATTGGATAGTTTTTTTATTTTATTCTTCTTGTTTTACTGTGTTGTTTTAAATAGATCCATTAGTTTTTTTTATTATTATTTATAATTATCTCCATTTGATCTTCTTTTTAACTCATTTTCAATAATATTTATTTATATATCAATGAATATATTTAGCGTTACCCTCCTTATTCTAAAAAATGGCTTACATTAATTTTACCCTTAAAATTTAAAAATAAATAAATAAGTAAAATTTCTGGATTCAACTCAATTGAAAAGTCATCATGGCTGAAGATTCTTTCTATAACAATAGTGTACTGTTATACACAATTTTGCTATGCAAGAGATTGATTATGGACGGACTCCAGNTAAAATTTCTGGATTCAACTCAATTGAAAAGTCATCATGGCTGCAGATTCTTTCTATAACAATAGTGTACTGCTGTACACAATTTTGCTATGCAAGAGATTGATTATGGACGGACTCCATCCTTATAATAAGTTTAAACCCACCTAGCTTGCCGGACAGCTCCCGGTCTGTCTTTCTACTTGTCCCTTCCATGACACTCGTTGAGCTGATTCCAGATGTTATTCTTTGTGCCGAAGGCGTGCAGGCCATTGGCATCGACAGCGGCCCGCACATACACAAAAGGTTATCAATTTGCCCTTGCCCTTCTAACCGACCAAAACTCTCAAATTAATAACTAAGAAAATTAAATTTTGACCAAACTTTAATTCAATCTCTCAACAGGCTCGAACGAAAGGTCGCATTAATCACCGGCGGAGCCGGAGGCATCGGCGAAGCTACTGTCCGCCTCTTCGTCCGACACGGCTCCAAAGTAGTGATCGCTGACATCAACAACACCGCTGGACAATCCCTCGCCGACTCACTCTTCCCCTCCGCCACCTTCATACACTGCGACGTCACACTCGAGGCCGACATCGAGTCCGCCGTCAACCACACCCTCGCTCGCCACGGCCGCCTCGACATTCTCTGCAACATCGCTGGCGTACTCGGCCGGCAGTCCGGCACTCGTAAGAGCATCACCGAGCTCGACGCGGAGGAGTTCGACCGCGTCATGCGAGTCAACGTGCGCGGTNACACTGCGACGTCACACTCGAGGCCGACATCGAGTCTGCCGTCAACCACACCCTCGCTCGCCACGGCCGCCTAGACATTCTTTGCAACATCGCTGGCGTACTCGGCCGGCAGTCCGGCACTCGTAAGAGCATCACCGAGTTCGACGCGGAGGAGTTTGACCGCGTCATGCGAGTCAACGTGCGCGGAGCGGCGCTCGGAATGAAGCACGCTGCGCGGGTCATGGGGCCACGCCGGTCTGGCTGCATCATCTCGATGGCGAGCGTTGCAGGGGTGACGGGGGGGCTCGGGCCACACGCGTACACGGCGTCGAAGCATGCGGTCGTGGGGCTCAGCAAGAACGCGGCGTGCGAGCTGGGGGCGAGCGGGGTGCGGGTAAACTGCGTTTCGCCGTTCGGGGTGGCGACGCCTATGCTGGTGAACGCGTGGAGGGAGGAAAGGGAAGAGGGAAAGGGCGTGGTGGGGAAGGAGGAGGTGGAGAAGATGGAGGAGTTTGTGAACGGTTTGGCGAATCTCAAGGGCACGACGCTGAAGGCTCNCGGCCGGCAGTCCGGCACTCGTAAGAGCATCACCGAGCTCGACGCGGAGGAGTTCGACCGCGTCATGCGAGTAAACGTGCGCGGTGCGGCTCTCGGAATGAAGCACGCTGCGCGGGTCATGGGGCCACGCCGGTCCGGCTGCATCATCTCGATGGCGAGCGTTGCAGGGGTGACCGGGGGGCTCGGGCCACATGCGTACACGGCGTCGAAGCACGCGGTGGTAGGGCTCAGCAAGAACGCGGCGTGCGAGCTGGGGGCGAGCGGGGTGCGGGTGAACTGCGTTTCACCGTTCGGGGTGGCGACGCCTATGCTGGTGAACGCGTGGAGGGAGGAAAGGGAAGAGGGGAAGGGCGTGGTGGGAAAGGAGGAGGTGGAGAAGATGGAGGAGTTTGTGAACAGGTTGGCGAATCTCAAGGGCACAACGCTGAAGGCTTGGGATGTANGTTCGGGGTGGCGACGCCTATGCTGGTGAACGCGTGGAGGGAGGAAAGGGAAGAGGGGAAGGGCGTGGTGGGGAAGGAGGAGGTGGAGAAGATGGAAGAGTTTGTGAATGGTTTGGCCAATCTCAAGGGCACGACGCTGAAGGCTTGGGATGTCGCAGAAGCGGTGCTCTATCTTGCCAGCGATGAGTCCAAGTATGTGAGCGGGCATAACCTTGTTGTTGATGGCGGCGTCACCACCTCTACAAACCTTATTGGTTTGTAGGACGGAGCTTGGTAAATAATCTGTCGGAAAATCGTGAGTGAAAACCTGTGTGTAACGAAAAATATTGGTTGTGGATGAATATCCGGATAATAGCCCGGAAACAGTCACTTCAATATGTTCTAGAATTATGAACTTAGTCAAATCTTGCGAGTTGAAATCTTAACCTTCTTGTTGATGAAGGCATATGCTTTATGATTAAATTTGCTCATACAACTCATGTTGTATGATCAGTCAATCAAGGTGCTTGAACGCTTCAAATTTCAATTTAGGAAGTACGAACTGTCCGTTGATTTTTAGAATTTTTTGTTCTTTTGGTAATTTGGGGGCTGATGGCTATATTTTTTTAAAAAAATGATTAAAATGGCATAAATTATATTTAAAATAAAACATGAAAGAGGAGAATAATAGTACGTTATCAACGATTTTGATCCATACAAAAAAAAAAAAATTGCAACTTGCAATTTTGTAGGTCTACAGAATGAATGAAAGAACCAGAATTTACTGTGGAAGCAAGATCTAAAAATGCATCAAAAAAAAGATTACATATACCGATTTGGCAGCGACAATTGAAAAAGTTGTCACTAAGGCTCTGTTTGACGCAGCTTTTCAGCTGCAGCTACACTGCCCTAGAAAACTACTGTGTGGAAGCTGCTACGGGGAAGCTGGCTGCATGTTTGATGTAGCTGTGTGAGCATAACTGTGGGGCAACTGTTTCTAGAAAAATGATCATTCTGCCCCTATTTAGTAAAGCTGTATAAACAGAACAATGACAGCGACAAATTTGATAATTTAGAAATAGAAATTCATGTCAAAACATAACAATAGTACGAATACATCACTCACTTAACAGTGAGTATCAAAAGTTCTATAAAAAAAAAACTAATAAAATTACAAGTAAAGTAATAATGATATTGTCTTTAACATGAAGGCGATGGATGTCTGCTCCTAAACTGTCTTCCAATAATGTTATCAATTCGTGATCACTTCCAGCAATGGAATCCACCTGACTATCAGCCCAAAGGAAAAAGTCATACTATTCTGCGAGTCTCCGGGGGAATTTATAAAAGTATCGACCGTAGCTATGGGTCTGTCGTGACCTCAGAAAGGAAGTCTCTAGTCTGTAGTAGCATAGTATTCTACAGGATGTCCCTGAGTTCCTGAAGCTCATATTTCCTGAAAGAAGCAAAATACAATCCATTAGTAAATTATTTTAAGCTTAAAAATATTTGAAAAATATTGGCGTTGAGACTATCAAGTTGATTGACATGTTCACCAGAGAATATGTGGACTCCACCTCAGTTTATACAATAGAAAGAGCTCATCAGCTGCCTTAGACATTCCTCCAAACATAAAAAAAAAAAAGAATTTCAAATGATATAATTGTATAGAAGTAAAAGCAGAGTAAAGCATCAATAATGACGTATTTTATTTGCCGAGTAAACCATCAATAATGCATTAATACATGTCATTCGACTTTAATCCACCATCATCTTGCAACATAGGCATATGAATCACTCAAACCCAAGAGGGTTATTTGAGACCATACTAAAATAGTCTAGGAAATTTACACTATTGTATACTTCATGACAGAACTTATCCCAAGCGCAAATCAGGGATTCTTTTCACCCTTTTTACTTAGAAAATGCAAAAGAAATCAAAACAGATTGGAGACTCAGATTAACCATTTACTGCAAACTGCACAGGAGAAGAAAATCACACAGGAGAAGAAAAGAACAATCTCACCAGCATTCCGATATTTAGATTATTGAGTATCTTGCTATTTAGCCAATCCCCATAAGGAGGAAGCATAAGAAGCACCATAGAGAACACAAATACAGGAAAAGAGAACAGGGAACTTGCATATCTCCAATGCACTTCATAATTGATCTTGGACCTGTAAGATCCAGATCATATGTAACAGTAACTTTCAACCAGGATGGCCAATGCCTTCTTTGTTCTTATGCATGGCCAATGTCAGACCCTCCAACTAAAAATCATTGAAATTGGTAAATAACAATAAAATTGAAAAAAAAAAAAATTTATTCAACATATGAAAATTGAGGTTATTAATGAAATAGAAAAAGTACTTCTTTCAGCTGAGCAGTATGATTATTGAGTACTCTCATCTAAAACAAAATGGAAACATGCAAATTTAGAATTCTCAACCTTACCGATTAATACACCTGAGTTACCANTTCAAAATTTGTCCTCATCCAAAGCCTAGTTGGACATAACTGCCGAGCTCGCCGTCGGCGGCCTCGAGGGCGACGTTGGCGAACCTTCTTAATGAATTAATTCTGGAGTCTCGGGAAAATCTTGCCGTCATCAGGGTCGATGGCGCCGTTAATGCCCTAGTTCAAATCTTCACATTTTGGTCTTTTTCGCTCCAAATTCTCTCCTTTTTGCATCTTGTTACTCCAATGACCCTAATTCATCATTCCTGCAACAAAACATCAAAAATACCTTCTTTTGCATATTTTTGCTCTATTGACCCTAATTCATCATTCCTGCAACAAAACATCAAAAATACCTTTCTATCTTTTTGCTCCAATGACCCTAATTCATCATTCCTGCAATAAAACATCAAAAATACCTTTTTTAAGAGTGCAATATCATCAAAAATAGTATAAAATAGGTATGAAAATCTCAACATATTTTCCTTTGGTCAAAACCCTAAAGCTACATATCGTTTCCCATTAAATCAATGAAGAATAGTATTTGAATGGCAGCATTCTCTGATATTTCCTTAAGGACTTGTGTTAAACTAGAGCCACTGTGTTGAATCGGGAAAATAGATGACATTCAACATGAAAAGTCACAATTGACATATTTCTTTTCCGTGCTTACTATCAGCTACATTCAGTGCTTTGCCAAAGCTCATACTCAATCCACTAATCAAAAGTAGTGCATTCTTCAAGGACTTCTATACAAGAACCCTGAAGTTTGATTCATAAATAATATTAAAGTTGGTATTCTCATAATAGTATGCATAATTGAGTATATATTTCCTTCTTGTCTCTTTGACGTAATAAGGCATCGACTCATACATTTATATAATGAGGCATTACTTAGAGGTTTAGCACGGTATAATTGGATGTATTCCTTTAAGAGCTATGTTTTCTTGATAATTATAGATGCCTCAAAATGTATTTTAGACTAATTTACAGTCATTTTTTTTCAAAAGTATCTCCATCTTACAAATTAAAAAAAAACTATTAAAAATAATTGTTCAAAATAAAGCACAGGCATACTTGCAGCATGAGATAATTAATTTTTGTTCCTATTATTTCAACTAAAGATAGCAAATACATCAAACTATGTGTGACATGTCTTTACAATCAAAATTATATGTATTTTAGATATCAAGAGAACTATCAGGGAAGCATGGCACAAGCAACTTTAGCGATAAAGAGATTCGAGCAGCTACATTATATATTCTGGTAAACTATAATGAACTGCAACAATTTATAGAAGAAGATTTCTAGCAATAAAAAAATTTCTCAAATATTATACAGAATTTTATACTAATTAACTTCAACAAATAAATAAAAAATGATGTGAATAGGTTATTTACTGAAAGTTTAAAACATATGGGATGACTTTGTAATAAGCAATAAGATTGAAGAAGAATTTTTGATGTAATTCAAATTATATGTACATTAAAATAACTTTTCAATTCACAAGTATGTGACATAAATTTTAGGTTCAAAGTAAAAACAATTATACTTTAAAACTTCTTCTAGGTTCATAATATAAGTAATGAAACTATGGACCAAGTAATGAAACTATTGACCGAGGCTTATCATACCTTGTTGGAGGACCAAATTGTAGAGTTATTATATGACAAATATTTGAAGTGAATAGTTATAGATTTTTCAAGAATTCAAGATATGAAGGGAAGAAATCATATAATTGTGGTGTTTGTATTAGAGGAAACACACACTCGGATTCTGTGATAATTCTGTGATAACTAATTTTTGATGTAATTCAAATTAGGACATATCTAAAATTAACTCATTTGCAATATTTTGATTAAGTTGTGTGCAATGTACATATATTCAGCTGTGAGTAGTTTGATCATGTTCCTAATCGAGGAACATGAACACTAAACTCGTATGATATTACAAAAATCAAAATAAATAGAAATTATGTGAAAATTGATCTATTTATTCTAGCACGTCAAGCAAATCTGGTTTATTGCCTACGGTACTCTGGCAGAGCAAGAGATAAACTAGATTGTTTCATTGTTATGAAGACTAAACAAGAAAAACTATTGAGATGTAATATATTATTGAACCCATTCACCAAGAGCAATGAATGCCAAATTTTCATATTTAACTTGATTCAACTTTAAGAATAATTATCTTGGAGGATACCACATGATCTTATGAAGAACTTTCTAAAAAAATGGATGATAATGATGATTAAATTCAAGAATAAATTTTAAGTTCATCATCGATTAACTCTTCAAATGAAACTGACTAAAATTGTTATATATGTTTAGATGATTAGTTTCATTTGCTATTTTTTATTTTATTATTTTTACAAGTAGTTACGACATATTTTCTGTTTTAATTATGCACCTTTTGGCTCTTACTTTCCTACTTGTACTATACTTCTCCTACTTTACATTTGTTATTTTTACACTTAGTTATGACATAATTCGTATTTTGATTCTGCACCATCATACTTTTACTTTTACTGCCTATATTATACTTTTCTTACTTTTGTCATTATTAAAAATTTTATTAACATCTTATTTACTTTTACAAATGGCTTCTGGTGGTGTCGAAGGTTAGCCACCTCAACAACCTCATTACAGATGGCTTCTGGCGGTATCAGAGGTTAGCCACCTCAGCAACCTCTTCCTCAGGGCACTATAACGAGTACTTACAAGAGGATGAAGAAGCTAGTTACTCACTCTAACAAACAAATCACAAGATTTGTGTTGATTAGTAGCACCACTTCCACTACAACCACTCCCGTACATTGTATCTCTGCTTTGATCAGTTTTGTTACTCTTTTCTGACCACCAACCTCTCCCACTACTACCCGTCCCACACTAGCTCCCCCTCAAGAACCAACTCCACGCCAACACCAACTGTCACTCAGCTACCACCTCTCTTCTCCGATGAGCTAGGCCCCTCGACTTCCACCCCTCCAAGGGTGTACACCTCAAGACAGGTATATATGGTATAGGAGGGAGACTCATAATTTAAATTTATCATCATAATAAGTTCAATATTCATTTAGATATTTTGTTGTGTGCAGTTTGTGAAAATCTATTTGTTCTTTTATAGTTTTTTAAAGTTTACAACAAATTTACGTCGAGCTTGCTTCGGAAATTCCCAGGCTAAAAAATGCTATTTTTTTCTTACTTTATTAGATATCTTCACTCTGAAACTAACATACATTTTCGACAGACTGCACCAACGCAAATATCACACTTGTTTGCTTTTGCAGCATTTCAACGTAAATTATGGCGTTCAAAGTTATTGTTGAAGTGGACCACATTGAAGTTTGTTAATAGCGATACTAACAAACGCTAAGGCCAAGGCATGATGTTTGTGTGGGACATGTTCGACACTAATTGCCTTACTTACCCCAGTTTATCTGTGGACCCCATTTCCAACATAAATCTACACNCACACCTTCTGTTCTTATTGCTTCCATTCTCAAATACCCATATAAATACTCATTACATAAATCCCCATAAGTGAAAGCCCCAGTTCAGGCTGCAAAAGTTTCAACAGCTGAGGGGAACAACTCATAACATTAATCTCCATAAATAAGATCATAAAAAAATGATTATACTGGGCAAAAAAAAATCAAAATTATCAAAATCTTGTGTTGCTACCATCAAAGAACAAGTGGTAAGATTTCAACTGGGTACAAAATAGAATGTAAATATTTATCAGGATGGAGCACAGCCCCCGTGACCAACACATAAAGCACTCACTATATCACAAACCATTCCAGGCACCACGTACAACCCACCTAATCAAAACACAAAATTGCATCCTCATATGGGAAAACCGAAATAGGAAGCACAAATTGTATCCACAAAGAAAAAATATGCCTCAATATGCACTAAAGGCTCTAGTCTGCAGATCCAAACATCCCAGCCCTCATTTAATTCAGTGTGGTAGGTAGAAGGAAAAAAACAAAGTTTTAATGGGGGGAAACACATCTCTCTAAACCACATTGCATCTATGAAATGAAACAACCCTTCCAGGAACAACAGAATGATATATAAAAGGTTCCAACAAACAGAAGTCTTCCTGTAGCATACCGTTAACCGAAGTTTGCAATATATATATAGTAGGGACCAGCCAAAGGCAATAGATGGGATTTCAACCCATGCTTTTGTAAAAAAGATACTCGTAATCCCACATAATTAGCATCAGCACGTGAACATAATAGCAACCAGCTGTTGGGACTCCAAACCATCCAACGTATGGCATCTAGGCAACAGTAGGAAGGAGTCCAACCAAGGAAGTTATCTATCACATGCCCCCTTATAATATTCAGGGGTGATGAAGATCTGTTATTCACATATCTACCGCCTAAACTTAAATTTTTACACACATGCCACCTTGCATATGTACAAAAAAGTTTAAATTGATCACCTTGCATATGTATTGATCGACGGAAGAACAACTCCATAGAGAAGATATTGCTTTCAAGGACAATCAAATTGATCACCATATCAAAGCATAACATATGTTAGTCCATTTGATAGCATAGTACATATCAAATAACAACAGAAAAGTGAATATTTCCAAAACAGTTGCAGTTTTCCCCAGCTCCAAGCCTCCAATCATGACTATTTCCAAACAAAATTATAGAATGAAAGAACTACAGCAGGCTCTTTTATGTAAGATTTTACAATCTTCTAAGTCCAAATTCTTGGCACAATGCCAACAATGGTAAAAATGGTAATGGCAACAAGGGTTGCTTAAAATATTAAGCCATCCTAAAGTGTCTCACCATATTTATGCTCTAGCAATAAAAAGATAATGTAACCATATTTTCATGTCATGTGTTGATGTGCTCTAAATAGAGTTTTTCGATAGATACACCCAAATCATTGAGGTATGTTTGGGTAAAAGGAATTCTTTTTTTTAAGAAACATCACCCAAATCTTTCCTTTATTCCAGATGCATGATAGAATTCATTGTGAAAAGAAGAACTAAAAATGTGTAGTTATGCAACATAAAACTGAAGAAAGAAACCTCTTACATAATTAGCAATACAAAAAAAGTTATGTTATCAAATGGCATCCATGTTCCAACATCCCACTTGCTATCAATACAAAGAAATGAACTTATTAATACTGAAGTAATGAATCCGATGGTTTTATGACTTTTGTGGAGAGACTGACAAGAGCACTCAAACCCATAGTGAAGTATCTGCTTATCGTCTCCGATGAGTGTTGGAATCGTTCCATCGCACTGAGTACTGACTCATTTTGTGACAATATGTACAGAGTAATCGCTAAGACCTCACGTTCAGTCGTCCTGGATGACCCATGGAGACCATGGAATCGGGTTAGTTTCGCAAGTAGATCGGTAAACACCTTTTGCGTCTTTCGGAACAAGTATGATATCTATTTTTTTTTATAGAGGCAGCTCGACCCTCTTTCTCACTCTCCACACTAGAGCGCTTAGACCGGTTGGTTGACTTGATTTTGGGAATTCTTGGCTGTGGAATTCTAGTTAATCAGCTGATAGGCTAACAACAACATTTTCCTATGTATCACCAAACCCCTGTCTTGCTTGGAGCGCAGACATAATTGCCTATTGCGACAATACCCCCCAAACATTCGATCTAATTTCTCCTCAAAATGGGGTTCAAGTCCAAAAAAATTGAACTTTTTAGCTGCGGCCACCACCTACGAAAAAAAAGCCATCAAACATTTCAATTAGTATGAAAAAAGTTAAATGACTCAAATTAAATCGGTTCAAAAATTTCTTACTGCAAGTGTTTCTGTCCACCCCTCTTCTGGAGCATCAATGGTATGTTTGATTTGGCTCCCAACCCAAATCTGTTGAGGCTCTTTTCAAATCCTTTCAAATTTCTCAATCCTTCTTTAGTTGATCTCACTTGCTTTTCATTTGCAGTCTGTCATACTCCCTACCCGTACATTCCCTAAAATTCTTAATAATATTTGTCACTCTTCCTTATTGAAAAAGGTGGTTGATCTATTGCCCAATTAAATTTCATTAAAGCAAAGGTCGCAGAATATTAATTTTATTACTTTTTTCCACAGTGCCAGTGTACCAAGCTCTTAAGATTTATTAGTCATTCTATTATTACAATAAAGCAAAACAATGAGAAGGAATAGTAACATAATTTAGAAAATTCGACAGAGTTGATATAAGTCAAATAATATGAGAAACAGCTCGTAATAAGTTCATAAAATACATCAAATGCAAATCATATAAGAATATAACAGAATTGGCTGCAAACTATAATTTTATATTTAGCAAATCTCAAATATTAATAATAATTTTCATTTGAACGATAGCTCAATAAAAATTTTCCATTTCTAGTAATAATGATGATGCTCAAATGAAGTAAAACTTGCTTAAGTACAAATCATTTGAATTTCAACAAAATAAAAAACCACTTCAAAATGTAGGATATAATTTTTCATAGTTGACTCAAAACCATTTGCTAAATATGGCATTATGTATGGATTGCTACACATGAGCACAAACAAAAGGTTCACGTACACAACCATTTTTAGATAGTAATAGACATACATATGCATGAAACATTTTTAACATAATCAAAACAATAACTACTTCTTAAAGAGCAAGTTATTAAACAACATAAACAAATCAAAATAAAGAGCAAGTTAAAATTCTCATAAGAAAACATAAACAAGTCATAATAAAGAGAACGCTAACCTATTGAACAAATTCCAAAAAAAAAAATACAAAAACAAAAACCATAAGATCCATTTGGTATTCACACATGATATAATCCTCATTTCTATCCCTTAATTGACTTCCTATAGTTCAAACAAACTCCTTTGCAAGAGAAGCAATTACTCATAAAAAACTATCTTGATATTCCATAAATATTGAACCTTTTCCAGAGAAGCTGAATACGCAATGAAGAAAAATAGAAAAATACTTTATAGGCTTGCTCCCAAGGAACGAGATAGACAAGTGAAGAGGAAAGCAACCTTAGACCAAGAATATGAGAGGAAGAAGGATTCAAAACCTTTGAGAATATGGAATAAACAAAAAAAACAAAATCATATACCTGTGAGATCACCGAAGAAGCCGAAGGAGGTCAAGAACTTGAGAGGAAGAAGGAGTCGGAGCTGTTGAGGGAGGATCGTCGTTTGTTATTCATAAAATGGAGAAGAAACAAAAATTAAGAATATGCAGACCTGCAAGATCTCCGATGAAGAAGAACCTTAGGGCGGGATGAGGGAGGGCAGCGAAGTCCTGAAGGAAGAAACACGGTTGGGGAAGACTTTTGGTTTGCAGGAGGGGGCAATGGATCTCGGAGCGCAGCGAAGTCCTGAAGGAACGTAGCCGGGGTAAGGGAAGGGTTCGATCGAAGGGGGTATGTGGGAGGGGGGTGATCCCGACTGTCTATATGCAACAGTATAACAATGACTTTAATTATAGTTTTTACTTATATTTCTTTATTTTACAACAGTGCCAAAAACTTGATCCTGAAGAAAATAAGAATTTAACTTTTCAATTTATATATATATATATATTGGGATAATATGCAAGCATGCGTATCGTTATCAAGTAATATAGGACTTTTTTATTAAGACCAGAATATTGAATCCACAGGGAGAATATGCAATATGCACTTTTAATTAGCAACTTTCTATTCTAAAAATATAATTACTTAAACTACAAATAATTTCGCAGTATTAAAATTCAAATCTTTTTGTTATTTTTGATATATTGACAGAACAGTGATAATTTAAAAAGATAACTTGAGTTTATGTAAAAGAAAAGCACTAAATTTGATAAATATCCTTCTCCTTATCATGAATCAGTAATAAGCATAGGAATTCTGTTGTGGTAGTATGCAAATTGTGTTGTGTCAAATAGGAGCAATTATATTCTTTACTATTACTAGAGATGCTATAAAGAATATTGGCTAATTTAAAGTTTGAGTAATTCTGAAGACCTGCTAGGCAGGGAAGATACTAGCTCTCACTCTAGAGTTCCCTCGATTCCCTCCACCTGGGGGCTAACATCTCGTATCAGAACCTAAAACAATAAACCAAGTTGGGGGGCTAACATCTTGTATCGCACATTTCACTTAATAGCGAGTATTAAGCTTGCTAAGAAAAAGAAAAAACTATTAAAATTACAATTAACTATAAGATAATATTAAATTTAAAATTCAGACGATGTATTTATTGTGCTACATTGTCCTCCAAGAATACCATCCAACCAGAAAGTCTGCCCACCGGAAGAAGTCACACTTCTCTGTGTTATTCTACTAGCACCTGCAAACTGAACTCTGCAGCTATGTGCTCGACGTGACGATAGTAGGGAAGTCTATAGTCCACAGTGATAGATCACTCGTTGGGAGGTCCCTGAAATCCCGGAACTCATTTTTCATGAATGATTTAAAAGACAATCAATTGGTGATAACAAACGTTGAAATTGCTAATATAAGTAATTAATTATATTTTTTTGTAGGTGTGAGGTCTCAGAGAACTCAATATACCAACCAACAAATCTGTCACTACAAGAAGATAGTAGATCTTGTAAAAAGGGACTCTTTGTTGCCTTTAGCTTACTTAATACCAAGTTCGTGTGTGTCACATATGCATATCTTCAAAAAATATCCATCCAAAAGTACCTAAAAAACCACGACATAGAAAATAAGTGAGGAACTTGGTTGCCTTTATTGGGATTTCACATGTGACGCCAACCAATAGATACTAACAAGAAATCCAGGAGAACTCATAAGGCTGAACGTCTCATCATGGACCTCACAAACCCATAAAAAAAAATAAAAAGGAATCAAAAAGGAAAAAAACATTTAAAAATAGCATAAAACTTCATATATCTAAAACAAAAATAATTAATGGAACATAAAATAAACATGCACTTTATAAATTGAAAAAAGAAAAAATCAATTATGGTTTTGTGCGGGTGTGAGGTATCAGAAAACTAAGTGCACCAACCCCATCAAACATATTAAAACATAAAGATAACAGACCTTATAATACGGGGATTCTTACTGACCTTTCGCTCACTATATACCAAGCTTGTGTGTGTCACCAAAAAAAAACATCCAAAAGTACCTCAAAAACTCGAGCATCGAAAAGAACAGAGGAACTTGGTTATCTTTATCAGGATTTCACATTTGACACCGACCAACAACCAATAAACAGATCATCCAAAAGTACCTCAGAAACCTCAGTATTAAAAAGAAAAGATGAATTTGGTTAACTTCATCAGAATTTCACATGTGACGCCAACCAACAATGACTACTACACCATTTAGAAGAACACACAAGGTTGAATTTCTCATCATGAACCTCACAAACACACAAAAAAATACGAAAAGGAATCAAAAAAGAAGAATAAATATTTAAAAATAGCATAAAAATTTCAATATCTAAAATATCAATAATGCAAGTGACATAAAGTAAACATAGACTTTATAAAATAAATAAGAGTTGTCCAATCAACATCCAACAATGGCATCTGTAATTTGCTCTTTGAAATAAAATGTAGAACATTAATAATTCAAATAAAATAGAAAACAAATAGTAGCCACAAAACAACCACCAATCAAACCCCACAATGGCCACCAAGCAGCACCCAATACGACCACCAATAAACCCCCACCATAGCCACCACCCAAATCCCCAAGATAGCCACCAACCATCTGCAAATAATTTCCTATCACAGCCACAAACCAACCCCCATTTCAGCCATAACCCACCCCCCATCACAGCCATAAAGCAGCCCATGTCACAGGTAGAAATCAGCCCACATCATAGCCACAAACCAGTCATAGAGATACCCATAACCAAAACACAAAGCACACACCATAGCCAACCACAACACAGAGCACACATAATTCTAGCATAGCTATGCTTCAACTCCATCACAACCACAAACCACTCCAAACACATTTCCAGCACAGTGACAACACAGGCCCAACCAAGTCACAATCTGGCCCCCACCACAGTCTCAACACATCCACAGCCACAACACAAATGCAACATACACACTCACATCCTTATCATAGCTACAACAAAGTCCCAACATAGCTACAACACGTCCTCAACACACACCCGACGACAAACACCCAACAAACACAACCCCATCATAGCTACAGCCACAACACAACACCCAACTAGCCCCTCCTCCTCATCATCACATACACATCTACAACTACAACACAGAGAGCACCCAACCATAGCCCAATGCAATGAGAACACATAAAGCACCGAACTTTGAGCTTAACCCACATCACAGTAAGGAAATCAACACAACCTCAACACAACACACACCTACAGCTTGAGGCCATCTTCAGAAATATGCTCAAATGCCTTTTTCATACCAAATTTTGAAATTGATGGGGTGATTAAGAAAACATATAAAAAAAATTATGAACAAGAAGCTGCTTAATACTTTCTTTTTCTTGCACCTTTCACATCTCTAACAATCTACATTCTTGTGCAATTAGCTGACAATTAAATTCTAATGCAATTAACATCTCCTCCTCTCTCCATCGCTAATTAAATATTTGATNCAAAACACAAAGCACACACCATAGCCAACCACAACACAGAGCACACATAACTCCATCATAACTCCAACATAGCTATGCTTCAGCTCCATCACAACCACAAACCACTCCAAACACATTTCCAACACAGCCACAACACAGACCCAACCAAGTCACAATCTGGCCCCCACCACAGTCTCAACACATCCACAGCCACAACATAAATGCAACATACACACTCACATCCTTATCATAGCTACAACATAGTCCCAACATAGCTACAACACATCCTCAACACACACCCAACAACAAACACCCAATAAACACAACCCCATCATAGCTACAGACACAACACAGCACCCAGCCAACCCCTCCTCCTCATCATCACATTCACATCTACAACTACAGCATACAGAGCACCCAACCACAGCCCAACGCAATGAGAACACATAAAGAACGCAAGTTTAAGCACAACCCACATCACAGTAAGGCAATCAACACAACCCCAACACAACACACACCCACAGCTTGAGGCTATCTTCAGAAATATGCCCAAATGCCTTTTTCATACCAAATTTTGAAATTGATGGGGTTATTAAGAAAACATATAAAAAAATTTATGAACAAGAAGCTGCTTAATACTTTCTTTTCCTTGCACCTTTCACATCTCTAACAATCTACATTCTTGTGCAATTAGCCGATAATTAAATTCTAATGCAATTAACATCTCCTCCTCTCTCCATCGCTAATTAAATATTTAATATTAGTGATATTATATGTTTTTTAGTTAGCTTTAAAAGAATCTTCCTCCCTCTAGACTCATTCCAACTTCAAAACAGTCTCAAGACGGCCACAACCACAACACACACCTAACACACATACCCACAGCCTCAACACAACCCCAACACAGTCACAAGTCCAACACAGCCGCAGCGTTGTAACACACATATCCACAGTCTCAGCACAATCACAAACACAATAAATAGAGCACCAACCTTATATATGTCGTCAACCACAACACATAGCCAACCACGTCAATATAAGACAATCCATCATAAAAATTTCACCCATTTTCCAAATTATCAAAAAATAAAAAAAACACATGAGGAAAGCCATTTCATTAGAAAGTTGCAAAGATTACCATTCCTTTGAAAAATCATCATTGATTGCATATAGAGAAAGACATTCGATCGAAATAAATTAGCACACATAGTAACAGAGGTTGAAATGAGGAGGAAGAGGTGAAAACCGAGCGATGAGCACTCGAGTGAGATAGGAGAGTGAGTCATCACCTAAGGCTGAATGGGGGAACACAGGGCAAGCAAGTGAACATTCAAGATAAGAATGCAGGCCACAAGATTGATCCCACGGTCATGTATAATAAACAACCTGTATCACCTTTTATGATAAGTTGGTAGAATGCAATAAACAAATGCGTGAGAACTGTTTTGAAAACACAAACACAATGATTAAGCTACCCAAAATGTAGCCTTAGAGTGTACTATATTATTTCTGAACAAAACATGTATGTAATTTCCTAATTAAGTTGAATTAAGTTTGTTGGGGATTTTTTTTTTAAGTTGTTGACATGTCCACCATGGATCTTAGAAAATTTCTATCTAGACGATCAAATGTGATATTTATAAAATAATATACTACAATGAGAGGTAAAATTATTACCTTGAAATAAATCAATTTATTCATATAAGAAAAATCTTTAAGATTTATGATGTATATAATTCTTTGATAAGGTTGAATTAAGTATTTTTGGGATTTTTTTTTTATAAATGTTGACATCACAGATCTTGAAAGAGTTTTATTAAATGATTAGATATAATGTTTAAAAATATAATAAAATATTGCCTTAAAATAAATATAATCTCTTATATGCAAAAATCTTTTAAATTTATGGTAGGCATTGACCAAAATTTTATCCTTTTCACTATAGATGTAAGATAGGAATTATCGTCTTATGGGCTCGTTATCCCTAAAAGGATAAGATCTCATTTTTAATTATATCTTAGGAGTTATGAATTCTCGAAAAAACTTTCAATAAAAATATTGGCTTATATTATGCATGATCTCAAGGCTAGTGTTTTTAAATGGAAAAGATTCAAGATTGGAGAGATTTTCAAATAAAAGAGTGAGGATTTCATATAAAAGATTTTCTTGGAATTCAAAGTTGGAGACATACAATCCAACAATAATGTGTCGTGGAAGGGCCTAGAAATGTAATTAACCAACTTTAGGAATGAGTGCCTGATACACCAAAATAATATGTTATTTTAAGTATACATTTTATGCTTACTTTTAGTGATATTGCACTTTAAAAAAAGGTATTTTTTTAATTTTGTTGCAGGTATATCAATTTTAGGCATTTGGAGTAAAAGTAGCAAAAGGGAGGAAATTTAGAGCCAAAGTAGTGAATTTTGTGATTCTGGCGCCTGAAGCGCCACTTTACAGAGACTTGGAGCCTGAAGTGCCATTATACAGAGAGGCGGCGCCTGAAGCGCCAGAGCCCAAAACAACACAGACTTAAGTAACTTGGTGTCTGGAGGACCAGATTGGTGTCTGCAGTGCCAGTGACGATACTTAATGAATTAAGGCAGTTTGAGACAAATTTTGAGCGGATTTTAAAGGGTTCAAATGTTTTAAACGTCTCATGGAGTGATTTAATGCATCTAGACACTTTGGAAGTTTCTTCATTGAAAAGATATGTCTCTTGAATGAATGGACATGTCTTTTAGGATTCAAAAGGTGTGACTTTTAGAGAGAATTTTGGAGGGAATTTTGAATTTCTTTTGAGAGGAGACAGGCACTAATTAAAAGAAGATGAGTCTAGAGCATGAGTGTGGTGTGGAGAAGAGTTTAGGGGAAAATGAGAGGTTCAGTGGAGAAGAGAAAGAGTGAGGGACTTGGAGATTTTCTTCTAGGGTTGTAAGAGGAGAGGGGAAGCGAGAGATTTCTTCTTTATTATATTTTCAAGAGAGAATTGAGAGTACTTATAAAGAGAGAAGGTGCTTAAAGAGAACTTCTACGAATTTGCTTGGGAATGATCGTGAGATAAGTTATGTCATTATTTCTTTATTTTGTAAACTTATTTTTATATATGAAATCCGTGTTTTGTTATTTCCTTCTCATGAATTCTGAGTAGTCTTATTTATCCTTCTCCCTACTCTGAGATATGATTTTTGACGAATTGATTTTATTTTATACGCTTTTAAATGTCAATAATTTGTCATGATTTGAACTCCGATCTTCATTTACTTTTTGAGAGCTGGTATCCTCTCAACCTAACCCCAAAATCAGGGACCAAACTCTGGATTAGTTAATGTTTTATATCCACTTGAAANTAATTTTAATTTCTTCACAATCCATATGCTCATTGTAAAGGGGAAGGATGCTTTCTTAAATTTGAACTCTTCGTCATAAAAACTTTGTTTAGTTTTTATAATTTTACTTTTGAATTTTAGCAATTAGTTTAGTTAACTTAGTTCTTTTAACTACAATTTATTTAGCATACACTCAATTTCTTTAGCTTTGTATTTTGTATTTAGGTTTTGTAATTTGAATTTTGTGTTTTACAATATAGATTATCATAATTTCAAACTTCCCTATGGGATCCATACTTATGACTACATTAGAGCCCTTCATTACTTCAGTGATGCGTATACTTGTATTATTATTACAGGTTTGGCAGTTTAAAGATTTTAAAAGATAAAATTATTTTTACTAAAGTTATTTTTATTCGAGATTGAATTTCATATTTACTATAAGCACTTCTATGTTTGTTTTTCAATATTGGAAAATATTTACAAAAACTACACACAACAAAACACCCCACATCAATACCTTGAAGATGAGATTGAAAAAAAATTTGAAAGAGTTGTGTTTTAATTTCAAAGGTTATATTTGAAAGGTTTGACTTGATTGGGATTTGACTTGTATTTGACTTGGATTGATTGATTTGATTTCAAAAGGTTTGATTCAAGTTGAAAATATTTAATTTGAGCTAATTTGATTAGAGAGATTATGTTTCGTGTTAAGGTTAATTTGAAGGTTGATAAAGAATTATTGGTTTGAATATTGTTAGTTTAAATGTTTTGTAAGGATTTATTGAAGTTTAATTTGAAGCTTGAAAAGGTTGGAGTTTTATATGATGGTTGCTTTAAAGTTTAAAAATGTTTGCACGTAAGTTTGAAGTTTAGTTTGAAAGTTGAATTGAAGCTTGAAAATATTTGATTTTGGTTTGAAGTTTAGTTTGAAATTTAAAAATACTTAAAATTTAATTTGAAATATTTGATTTCAAGAATTTGATTTTAAGGAGTTGATTTAGTTTATTTGATTAATGGTTTTATTTGAAGATCTTATATTTGAGCAAAAAATTTTAGTTAAGAAGTCTAAATCTTAGGGGCTTGATCCATTTGAAAAAAAAAACTTGGTCTTAAATTCTATACTAAAGGGATAAGACTGACTATAAAGATTTTTAGATGAATGCTGAGATCCTAACCCTAAGAAAAATCTTGAACTCATAAGAAGGCTAAGATTGTGGACAAACATAAATTTTAGGCATAATGTGCTCGATCAAGGTGTCCATGGCATTCCATCATTCTGGACTCACTGATTTACTTAAGTATAAACTAACGAAATAGAAAAAGATCTCAATTTCTTACCATCGATATAGTGAATGTAGATTTTGTTAACTATTAGGTGGTTTGAAGTGCGATTGTCAGTAACCATAGTTTACTTTACTTTAGGGATTCTACATAGCCTAAGGGGTTACATGATTATTGTTTTTAATGTCCAGGTTTTTAGCACTAACTAGTGATACCTAGTAGTCTAATCAAGGCTTTTAAACTAGACTATTCTATAGATATGTGTGATACTAAGTTTCATTTATTAGATGACTACCCTAGAATTCATACTTGATCTAATTGAATGTAATTTTAATTCTTTAAGTTAGTGTGTTTTAGATTTTTTTTAAAATTTGATATTTTAGATTTTTTTTTATTTCAATCTCATAGTTTTTTGGTCAACATTAAAAATAGATGTTGAAATACACATAAAAAAAAGTCACATAGTGAAGACTACTCAAAGGGGAAGAAAGTACATAGCTAATTTACGTGGAGAAAACTACATATAGGTTAAGAAAATGCGTAAAAAATCTACATAATGAACACTACACATGAATGGTGAAATACACATGGAGGATTTACATGGTGAAAAGTACAAAGGAAGTAAACTATACATGGATGGAGAAATACATAGTGAATTTTATATAGTGAAAACTAAACTTAAAATCCAGTATTTTACTTGAAATAACTTTTGGAAAAATAAACTTCAGAAATAACTTTATTTTATGCATAAGAAATATATTTACATAAAAAAAATTAGATGTGCAAACTATATGAACTTCACATATACAAAGTTCTCATGAGATAAACATTACATAAGAAAGATATACAAAAAATATGCTTGAAGAAAAAAGGAGAATGTAGTGGTCTTAGGATTTAGCCAGTAAAATGAGATGAATAAAAAGAAGAAAAGAAAGGATGGTGGTTTTTTAAACCAAGAAAATAAGGGAAAGAAGAGAGGGTGATTATGAGAGAAGAAAAGAAATAGAGAAGATGGTAGAAGTGAGATGAAGAGAAGAAGAAGTAAGGATAGATGTAAAGTGAAGAAGACAAAGAAGAGGGGGGATGAAGAAGGAGAAGTAAGGTAAGGAAGAATAAGAAGTGAAGTGAAAAAGAAATAAAGTGAATAAGAAGAAGTGAGGTGATCAAGAAAAGGTGAAGTGAAGAAGAAGAAGAAGAAGATGAAGAAGAAGGGGAGGAAGAAAAAGTGAAAAAGAGGAACATACAGTGGAGAGGGTTAAGAATGTCAAAGAAGAAGACTGAACCAGAAAGGGTTGGAGTAGTTATTATTTTTCTTCTTTTTGGTTGAGTTATTTTGAGTCACCAGCTTGTCTAATCATCATCGTATAATTCTATTTCCAAATAAATCTTTCTTTTTAAAGGAGCAAAAAAGAAAAAAAAATATGACAAAAATAGACAAATTATTTGAAACGAATGTGAAGAACCTTCACAAGGAAACTTTCTTTTGATAGCCCAAGAGCGTTGATACACCAAAATAATATATAATTTTAAGCATACATTTTTTGTTTATTTTTTGTGATATTGCACTTTAAATAAGGCTATTTTCATATTTTGTTGCTGGTATATCAATTTTAGGTATTTGAAGCAAAAGTAGCAAAAAGGAAGAAATTTGGAGCCAAAACAGCAAATTTTGGGAATTATGGAGCCAAATGGTTCAAATTGGTGCCAAAAGCGTCATTTTAAACTTTTACAGTAAATAAACATGGTTTTTTTGCATAATGTGGAACTAATTTTGTCAATCTTTGAAAAGTATATAACGTACATAAATTAAGACAAAGTGTTTACATTTGATTAAATATAGAAATGTACAAAATAATTCAAAACAACATAATATTTTTCATAGACTTTACTGACCACAGGAAACCTACTAAGATTATCCTCATATTTTTCCAAATGATATTTTGATTTATATTATTAAAATAAGCCAAAGTGGCCACCCTAGCTTGAAAATTAGGGCAAGAAGCATAGAGATGCCTTCTGACCTTAGAAAAATCAGAGAACATCCCCTCTGTGATGAGGAATAAAGCTTAAAAATTTTAACCCATGGTGAGTCCTATTTAGTCATGGACAATTAAAATACCATAGAGGGTATTTAATTAATTAAAAATCATATACTTGAAAAATAATTTTTTATTTTTAATCCACATTATTCTCCTCTTTTCACTGAGTAAAACAGTATTTTTCTTTTATTTTTATGATTTTACTAGAGAAAGATATGGATTTTTGAAGTTCGGGTATTAAGATAAATTCAAAAAATTCATATTTTTCTACTTATCCAAGCGGCGCCACCTCATCCTACGACGGCTCAGAGCTCACACGCGGCGCTCTACCATTCGATGTCGCCAACCACGTTAGCTGCCACGCGGCCCGTCTTTCTTCTTCAAAGATTTGTCCGGGTCGAACTCCTTCGTTGATTAAATAAACGTGTGATCGGATGAATCTCAATTATCATCCCCAAATGACTTAGACTGAGAACTATTCACACTAAAACCCTAAGATCTTCGCGTTGACTCAACCAAAATTGCATGGGGTTTGTTTCTAAATGTTCATCTACTCAAGAAGAACACATCTATATGGTTAATAAAGTATGAAATCAAGACATTACACATGGAGAGTTAAAATAAGCTTGATTTAGGGTTTGAGCTCAATACCTTTGTCTGAGTGAGGAGGCCTCAATCAGATGGTTTTGGTATCTTTGATTGAGTCCAACAAACCTCCAAATGAAGTCCCAAGCTCTGTTGAATTTTCTAGATATGATTTCGACCAGGGTGGATTTCAGGTGTTGGTCTAGGGCTATCCTAGAGGCTATTTCAGAGGGGGTTTTGATGGGGAATCAACTCCTCTTGCTCTATGGATGGTGTTTGCACAATTAATTTGAGTTTGGTGGACTGTGGAGAGATATCACGATCTGCGCTGAACGTTTTAGGCTCTCACAGTGGGAATGAGAGGGGGAAGATGGTTGGATTAAGCTTAGGGATTCTTGGATAGTCTCTGGAGAGATTTTGGCAGAGTTTTCCCAAGGATTTTGAACACCTCACTTTTGGCAACGGAGGGTGTTGATTAAATAGAAGGGTTTGGGTTGGCCACCAGACCCAATTAATGGGTGCAAAGAGCTGCTTAAGTGGAGGGCTGAGGAGATCTAAAGAGCAATTACGATGAGCTGGCCTCTAGAGTTGAAATTGGATTTGATTTAGGGGTGGTGGCTCACGTTTTTGGCATTTTTTGGAGAGTAGGGTGGTTGCCCAGAGCAGGAGAGGTGGTCAGGTGAGCCAGGGAGAGGGTTAATTATGATTTACCCCAAATGTTTAGTGATGATGGAAGAGATTTCTTAGTTAAGGCCCAAAAATGGGATGACATCCATAATTTTAGGGACCCATTGGTCCATAGCTCTTTTGGGTTGGTTTAGGGTATTTAGCTTAGTCAATAGAGTGTGCTTAGTGATGTGGTGACATTAATTTCATGACTTTGGCATGACTAAGTCAATTTTGGTGAAGGGGTTCAATTTGGGTCAAAATGGCTAGAAGTTGGGTTTGAGATAGGCTAGCCATGACATTGAGCTCAATTTAATGATCAATATTATGTATATGATTGTCACAAGAGGTTTGGAAAAGGTTTGGAGTGATATTGAATTGATTTGGATGTTCAATTTAGAAGATTTTAGGCATTTGGTCAATTTGGGGGCGTTGGGCTAGACTTGGGTTTATATTAGGCTAAAGTTGGGCTAGGTCCAAATTGATAGTTGAAAATGTTCTATAAGAATGTCATGAAGAGTTCTCAGCATCAATTGGGTGTCATTTTTGAGGTTATGGCAAATTTGAGGATTTTAAATGTGGGTTGAAATTGAGGGAATATAAGGCTTTACCAAGGACAATTGAAGGTCCAATTTGGTGTGTATAATTGTTAGGAAGAATTTAGGATTCAAATTGGGGCAATTAAGTGGGTCATAGGGTTCAATTAGGTGAGATTAAGTCATAGGGAAAAAATTGTGGGTTTTGATTTGGATCAAAATTGAGCAAAAAGAATGGGTCAATTAGGCTTGTATTTGGTTTATATTGATCATATAAATGATTAATTTGAGTTTAGAACTGAAATTTTGGAGGATTGGGGCCAAATTGATGGCTATTTGAGGTGAATTTTAAGAAATTGGGCCTTTAAAGGCAATTTGAGGCTTTTTGGTCAAAGTGGTCAAATTAGCCAAATTTGGTTCAATTAAAGGGTCCAGATTGGTTTTGGAGAAATTTGAAATGATTTTGAGAGTCTTGGAAAAGTTTGAGCTACCAAAGGTTGACCTCACTTTTGGTTGAGGTTCAGTTTTTCCTCTTTAGTAGCCTAAGGTCTAGCCATATGACTTGACCTCACTTTTGGTTGAGGTTCAGTTTTTCCTCTTTAGTAGCCTAAGGTCTAGCCATAGTGACCTCATTTTTGGTTGAGGTTTAGTTTTTCCTCTTTAGTAGCCTAAGGTCTAGCCATAGGACCTCACTTTTGGTTGAGGTTTAGTTTTTCCCTTTTAGTAGCCTAAGGTCTAGCCATAAGATTTTCTTATTGCCTATTCTTAGAAAACTAGATCTGGATTTTTTGTTTAGTTTTTCCTCTTTAGTAGCCTAGGGTCTAGCCATAGGACTTTTCCTGTTGACTATTCCTAGGAAACTAGACATGACACCCTCACCATTAGAAATGTTAGCCTCTTCTTTACCCAACCTAAAGTTCCACGATTTGGTCTCAACCTCTAAGTACTTAGTAGGTGGGGTCACTATGGGGGAAACTCAAGATGAGTCGCCCTTAGGATTGCTGGACCTTAGAGTTGACCTTGGGTGTTGGTCTGGAGCTAAGACACTCACTACACTAATTNTAACCCTTTTTTAAATCTAATTAAGACACTCACCTAGGTCTTAAGGGCTTAGTGGTGACTTAAGCTAAATCAAGATTGACTAAAAGAGGATTAGAGAAATAAACATAATTATATCAAACATCCTTGAAACACCACTAAGCCCTATTAGGATTAAAATTTGGATAAGTGTTCAAATTACACTAACTTGCCCCTTCATGGGTCTTCATCCACATAATTCTTAAATTGAATGACAAATGATAATTACCCCTTTCTTAAGGATAATTGAGACATCAATGTTCACTGAGTAACAAGAGTATTCACAGGAAGAACCATTAAGCAACATAATGATTTTAAATGTACTCGAGGCATTTCACTAGTTGGTGAGAGAGAGGCATGGACCTGCTTCCCCCTCTTAGCTTGTTGGATACCTCAGAGGCCTATTAAACTTAATATTTTTTGCTTAATGTAATCATCCTTAACTAACTTTTAAGGACTTACCAAAATACAGCATAGAGTTAGGAAAACCCCTCAGAACTCTACTTTTCCTGCACTTCATAAATTCCCTCACATGCATTTTGAAGTTTCGGGTGGTGGAACGAGAAGACTCGCCAGGTACGCTTTTACAGTTTATAGTTCCGTCTTTATTATGCCTTTTTTTTCCTTACATGTTTCATGCTTGCATTTACCTACATAAACTTGCATGTTAACCATAACCAAAACCAAAATTAAAAATCAACCAAGATAAAATTCACCGCCACAACATTCAAAATATAAAACAACTCAAAATTTAATCACAAACATCACACAAAACCACAACTTCAACTAAATTAAAATGTCTTTATCGGATGAAAGGGAATCCCTCAACACAAAACTAAAATTGCAACTAAATTAAGACGTCTCTATCGGATGATCGGGAATCCCTCGGAGAAGGTAACCTACGGTTGCTAACGAGGCTTCCCACGGTCTAAATGAAATTATGGAACTCATTAATTAACCTACGGTTGCTAACGAGGCTTCCCACGGTCTAAATGAAATTATGGAACTCATTAAGTAACCTACGGTTGCTAACGAGGCTTCCCACGGTTTAAATGAAATTATGGAACTCATTAAGTTGGGTTTCGAGGCTTCCCACGGTTTAAATGAAATTATGGAACTCATTAAGTTGGGTTTGATAAATTCATTCAGGCTTCCCACGGTTTAAATGAAATTATGGAACTCATTAAGTTGGGTTTGATAAGTTCATTTTGCACGGTTTAAATGCTCATTAAGTTGGGTTTAGTAAGTTCATTTGGACTAAGTGAATCCAATAGAAAATAGTGATACCAGAACGAGGGAACCCTCATTAAGTTGGGTTTGAAAGTTCATTTGGACTAAGTGAATCTAATAGAAAATAGTGATGCCGGAACGAGGGAACCGTAGAATCCTAACCGGTGTCGCTCTAATAAACTTTAATATGCCCTCATAAAATATAAAGAACTTCAACCATAGAGCCACCTAATTTGACATTATAACTTGACACACTAGATAACTCAAACTCGTCGCAGCGAAGAGCTTGGAGCTAGCATGGTGGGCAGCACGGTCATCTTCAACAGCAAAACCTGTCTTCCCCAGCTAAACCAATCTTCCTTCCTTATACCTAAACAACATAGTCATAGGACTTTGAGGTTTCTTGCTTATGCAACATAAATCCTCANAATAAATTGAGCCAATTGACATGGCTAACCTAGCCCAAACCTAAGTTTTGGTCATT